>CAJNOQ010002483.1:0-24103 GCA_905250885.1 Didymodactylos carnosus | reverse complement strand
GATAAAAAAAAGTAGAAAGATTGAATTAAGCTCTGACTAGTTGTAAAAGTTGAAGTGAACAGCAATCTAGAAGGAATTTATATCGAAATAATTTCTGATTATATTCAATCCATCATATCCTATAACATGTGTAAAAATCCGACAAATCAAATGGAGGTCACCATCACGTTTGTCTGATAATTAGAAAAATTCACTATTATAATGTAAAATCAAGAATTTACTGGAGTGAAAAAAGCACGTGCATGAAAATTACTCAGTTTTTTTTTAGGCAAGTACATTTCCGAGGAAACAACTTTTGTTGTATAAACGAGTATTGAAGTCCTATATCCTACTTTTAAAATGAAAGATGGTATGTCGAACAATATCTGATTGAGATGAGCAACCTGGGTATGTCAATTAAACAATCAGTAATAAAATGTGATCTGTTATAAATAATATATTTCTGTAATTAAAATGAAATAGTTAATAAAAATGACAGTATGTCATGAACAAAGAGGATTTAACAGTCCCTCACACGAGCTTTATAAACAATTTTCTAACCGATTTCTGACTTCATCGTCGATTCTTAGAATGTTAGAGAATGTATTCTCACGACTTTATATTCTGAAGTTCTTGTTTATACTCATATGTATGATAAGTGAGTTTTACAAGAGAAAAATGTTTCATCCTTTTAGATAGTTGTTGAATGATACTAATTACAATTAATAATTAACTGTAATCTATATGAAGATAAAACAATTTTAATTCAGTATATTTGTTGTTGTTAGTCAATTTATATTTTCTATAATGGATTTACTTGATATTGCTCAAAAGTTTCGAGCTGGGAAACATCATTCAGCTCATAATGATGATGTATTTATCGATCGTTTAAATCACCGTTATACTGTGACGGCCATTCTTGTTTTTGCTGGTATTGTTACAACTCAACAATATTTTGGATCGCCAATTAGTTGTTGGGTATGTAGTTATCTAATATAATATTTTATAAATAAAATGGTTTTTTTTTAATAGGTTCCAGCACAGTTTACTGGTAGTTATGAAAAATATGCCAATGATATATGCTGGATAATGAACACGTATTATGTGCCAATGAATGATGATATACCACATTCAGAAACAAGGAGATATGAAAGTATGTTATTGATTTCTATATTCATTATTTATATAAGCTTTACAATATTTATTCTTCATTTATTCTAGAAATGTTAAAATATTATCAATGGTAAATTGTCACTTGGTTCTCTATATGATAAAACTATTTTAAAGCTCGAATTTGTTTTTAGGTCACCATTTATTTTAATGTTTATGGCATTATGTTTCTATTTTCCTCGTATGTTATGGCGTACATTAAATAATAAATCAGGTCTTGATATTGAAAATTTAGTTGGTGCTGCTATGGATCAAGAAAAAGCTGAAAAATATGAAGAAAAACAAAAAACAATCGAGTATATTGTGGGTTCAATTCGACATTATGTTGAAAATCGTTATAATTCTCGTTTGACACCATTATCTGCCCAACATAATTTAACACACGGTAAGAAACAACCGGAAAATTTATTAAAAAAATTTGGTCGAATTATTTTTTTTTGGACAAGTCGGCGTTTAAGTTGTTATCTTGTTGTATTATTCACGGTTGTTAAATTGTTATATTTTACAAATTCTGTGATACAAATATTTTTGTTAAATGCCTTTCTTGGTAATGATTATCATCTATTTGGATTTGAAGTACTGAATAAATTTGTTCGCGGTCAAGATTGGGGTGAAAGTAAACGTTTTCCAAGAGTAACATTATGTGATTTTCATATTCGAGAAATTGGTATTGTTCATCGATATACGGTACAATGTGTACTACCAATTAATTTATTTAATGAAAAAATATTCTTAGCTCTATGGTTTTGGATCTTATTATTAGCAGCATTCAATATAGGCGATCTTTTAGCGTGGCTCTCACGTGTCATTCGTGCTGATAGTCGGACATATTATGTACGAAAAAAACTAGCAATGACCCGTTCAACAACAGATGGTGATAAATCAGATAATGATAAAATAATAGCAAATGAATTTGTTCAAAATTATTTACAAGAAGATGGTTGTTTTGCATTACGTTTAATAGCACGAAATGGACAAGATTTAATTGTTGGAGATATTGTCAGAGAGTTATACAATGGTTTTAAAAAAAAATACATAGAATCTCGTACAGATACAGATCATTTATTACCAGAACAACAAAATTTATTTCCTACATCAAGACCAATTATGGTAACATCAACTACAACAACAATAGAAAATAATTTTGGGAAACACCCCGAAGAACGAGAACGATTTAAAACATAGTAGTCAGTATATATATATCAAACAGTGATAGTCTTGCATTCTTCCAACAGAGCTCATTTTGAACTTTAATTATCTATCACTGTATATAACCTGTCATAGGAACTTCAGCTCGCTAAACTTGTTAATGAGACAATATAGAGTTTTTGTGCGACTACAAGAATCTAGCATTTTTTGGAGCTTTAAACCGGAAAAATATGAGAGCCAAATAATTTTTACCGGTACATTGAAAGATATGAAAAATTTGTTGGTAGTAAGAGAAGAAAAGCTATTTTTAGAGCTGTAGATAATAACCAGATAGAAATTGTGTGATTTACTGTTTCATTGTTACTTTGACTCTGCTATACTTTTCATAAGAGTACTCAGTTTTAATTGACGACAATATTCGAAAACGATTGTCCAAAGTTGTTCTGTTAACACTACTGGACTATACCTTGCGCTTAATGACATGTGATATTGCCTGCTAAATTTTATTTGTAAACATAACAAATGAATGATATATCAACGAAAGATATATTGCTATGGAAAAAATAAATTTGAAATTTATTTTGACAAATATCTAGATTGCATTTATTAGACTAGACATTGTTCTCTAAAAAAATAACTCCAACCTTTGAGTTTGGTGCTATTTTGAAAAAACCTTTTGGGTTTTTTAGAAAACCCAAAAGGATATTTCATCTTCTTTAAATCCTTTTCAAGGTTTCGAAAAAGTGAAACTAGACGAAATCATTTTGGATTTAGTAGACATTTTAGGGTTTTCTACAAAAAAATTTCACAATGGTTCCAAAGTCACCTTTTTTCAGAGTATTTTAAACTACGTTGTTCTAGTGTGCGTAAGACGCTTGCATAAACTAAACTCAATATCTTATATCAGTTAAACTGGCGATGAAAATGCTAACTTTTAGTGTACTATTTAATTATTTTTGATTCTTATCATCATTTTCATCTGAGATAACACGTCCAATTTATAAACAACTTCTGTGATTAGAATTGGCGAACAAAAACTAGGCTTATTTCTTGCTCTATCTATCTCAAATAGTTTGTTTTATAATTAGAGATACTATAAGGTGGTTAGCAAAGTTTTTTCTCTTCGAAAAAATTATGAAAGATTTTTACTCGAAGATATAACGCTTCAAGCAAACTAATAGGAGAAGATTAAATTTCTATCGTGATATTTTTTGTTTTTACCAGAAAAATTTCGAAACGTAGTATGTTGAATATATGCGGTTTTTGTACTTTTTTTTGTCTTTGCTTTAGAAGGATATATGTGTACCTTTTCTTTTTTTTGTATTTACATATTCTACTTTTACTTATTTTTTCTCTATTGCCTTTTACTATAAATCGAAACATTTTCTTTAAATATTTTATTTCAAATTATACTAGTAAGGGTATGCTACACGTGAAAGTGATAAGTAGCTAAAATCAACATTAGCTTACTTTTGATTGTCCTCAAGTTGAGGATTCTCTGATCGATCTAAGTCTGGTGAAAAACGTCAGAAATCAAATTTGACACTGAAATAACCAGGATGATGAAACTTTCATCTCAGAACTGTTATGATCGCGTTATTTCACAAAAAGAAGTGAAGGAATACAAGAGAGAAATGAAGAACGCCCTTATTCTTCCCAGGATAAAATATATTATTACGAACTTGGGCTTATAGGCTCGAGACAACAAACAATGAAGAACTCTAGCAGACTGAATCTGTAGGAAACATGTCTATTTATTCCTTTAGGTAAACTACCAGGATATACTTCCTTAGTCGGATGATACAGGAACAATATAAAGGACATTTGCAAAAGTCATCCAGTCAACTGATACTCGCACTTTGGCCTAACTTTGACTTTGCTACCTTTGAAACCTTGTATTGATTCAAATAGTTCAATAAAGCTAGTTTTTGACCAAATTACTCAAGTTTCTTTTCTTTATCTGTTTATCGTTTCAAATATATACAGAACATAACATAACGACATGTGCTTCGAATCATTTTAAAACAAAAAAAACAGAAAAGAACATGTAACACCGAATCATATGTAAAAAACAACAACAAAAAATATAGAAGGCCACAACAAACCGGCAAAGAGTTTTCAATTTTAGATGATATACGTGTGTGTGTTATTCGAAAAAAAAGTGAAACTTTTTTTAGAGAAAAGTAGAGAATATATTAAAATAACTCAATTCTTTGAATTTTTTCATAATACAAAACAGACACACGCTCGGACTAGGTGTGCGGCACTGGTAAACCACAAAACATAAAGAAAGAAAATAAACTGTAGGAGTCCAATGGCTCATATTTTCAAATGCTGTTGGAAACCTTGCACCAAAATCGGAAAAGTTTCTTTTGAATTTCCATACGAATAATACGCCAATCGAAGACTTAAACTTCAAGTCAAAAAACGTCATACATATATCTTTCATTCTTAAAAAAGTAAATTTCAAGCATTAAACAGGGTTGTGGTTAGAGAAAAATAATTCAGAAAAACAAGTACAATCTGAATTTATAGAACATAAAAAATATTGAATTATTATTTTCTAAATTATGTAAAAACCAAAACAGGATAAAACTGACCAGAACAACGAAGAAAAAGAAATCATTCTTAATTAAAAATATATATAGATATATATATATATATAGGTTCATTCGAGAATAAAAAGAATCAACATACACAATCTTTCTGTTCTTAGGCATCTTTTACGTACTTTCAACTGAGCTTACAGAATAGGGAAAGGAGGGAATATAAATGACTATAAAATAGACTATGTGCAACGTACTGATGAAAGGAAAGTATGAACGTCATAAAATATGTTAACTGTTCTCTAAAATCTAACCTAATTCTAGCTAACACGAAAACAAATATACTGTTTAATCTTACATGAATACATAATTTAAATTATGTCACCCGAATGCAATGAAAAAGAAACAACAAAAATGTACAGAAAAAAAAGAGAGTTGCGTACGGTCATTCTCAACAAACAACAAATATTGCAAAATCACATAGGAGTTTGTGTATGTCGATAGTTTTGGCATTAAAAATAGATCGATAAAACAATATTAATAAGAGAGCAAATCACATGTAAAAAATAGACAACAAAGAAAGACATGACGAATTGTTCGTTATAACAGGGCAAGAAAGAAAACAACAAAATAACTCGCTATTTTTTGATTAAATACTGTTCACACTTTCATTAGATAAGACACGAATAAAAAAAAATGAATGAAAAAAAAGAGAGAAAGAAATGACTAGGAATGAATTAATGGTGCTGTTAATAAATTTTTTGTTGATTGATCATCAATGATATCATATTGTGATGATGGTTTTCTCATTTTTTTATTTGGTTCCAGTTTTGATAATGTGCGTTTTGTTCGCTTATGACGATTGTCATTCATATTATTGTTACATGTTAGTAAAATATCATTATGATCAGTTTTAATTGAAAAATTTAATGGTTCTTCATCATATCGTTGATTTTCATCCTCTAAATCATGGATTTCTTCATCGTCTGTTTCTTCTTGCTCCTCTTCTTCATCGCTAACATTATTCAATTCATCGCATTTATCGACTGGTTCTAATTTCACTTTATTTGGAAAAAATATTTCGGTTTCTTTTTGAACCGATGATGATTGAGTTATTGTCGTTGTTGCACCGGAAGTTGATGTTGAATTTTTTAGAAAATTTCGAGCATTTGTTGTCGTTACAGTAGTAGTTGTTGATGTGGGTGATATTGATGAGTTTGCCGGTATTAATGAACGATGACTCGAACGTAAATGTGAATACCAATCTTTTGGTATATCAAATGTTAAATTACAAATATCACAACGATGTGGACGCACACCACTATCATGGGTTTTAACGTGACTGTTGAAATTTCCAATTGTTCGATAACTTTTTAAACATAGTGGACAATTATAAGGCTTTTCTCCCTAGAAACAACATAAAACGAAAGTTAAAAAATGTCTTTAAAAAGCTACTAAAGTTCTAAAGCATTAGACAAGTGATAATGAAAGGTACTGAGAGTTAATACACAAATAATTAGAATAATGGTACATTACAGTGTGTATTCTTGTATGAATTTGTAAATCACCCGAGTTTGTAAATCTTTTCTCACAATATGCACTGAAAAGAAACAATAAAATAGTTTGAACGATGTTAATTAACAGTTGAAAATATTCACCATGGGTAAGGCTTATCATTTGTGTGACGTCGAACGTGTATTTGAATATTTGTAACAACTTTTTCACATAGACCACATTGATACTTCTTCAAATTTCCTAATTGTTTAGCCATAAATATTTGCTTTTGCCCCGTTTGATTAATCGCTGTTATCGTTAAACCGTTCGATGTTGGCGTTGTTAAAATACTTGGCGTTAAATTTTGTTGTTTGCTATCTGATGTTTGTCGCGATCCAGTTTTTCTTGTTGAAATACTTTCGTTGCAACTACTGTGGCTACTTGGCGTCGATGACACGGATGAATCATCTTGATCGTCGTTTATTAACGTTGGAGATGGAGATTTTCTTGTCGATTTCAGTGCTGATGGAACGATTGATGGTGAAATGGAGGTGAGAACTGGTGGTGGTGTGGTTCTTGGACTCAAAGAAGTAGATGGAGGAGACGATAACAATAGTAATGGTGATGGAGATGGCGATAAAAGGCTAGTTGGTGCTGTTGAAACACATATTGATGGACTGGTTTTTGAACTGGAACTGTTCACCGTCAGAATTGGTATTTTATCACATTTACGTCGACCACGTGTTCTTATATGATTTGATGGATTGCCTAACAAGGTTGCGGAAGATACTGAAGCTAAACAAGGAAAAAAATATTAGCAAATAACTTCGTATTTCATATCTCACACATTGTACGATCATGAACTGTACCGTTCTGCAGCTGTTGCTGGGACTAACGTTAATTAAGATATCTTTTTTTGCTAGCTATATTTTTTGGCTTTTGTTGACGAATAAATCAACATAAGCATGCGGATAAGGGACCGTGCATTCACACTTCAAACATTCTTAAATTGGTTCAACAGAAAATTGTCATTCCTTTTATCAAGGGATAAAGCAAAAACAGAGAAAAGTTCTCTCAACTTCCACATGCACAGTCAAACGCACACACACCTTGAATCTTACCAATCAGATAATTTAAACTAAAAATGTAATATGTTAGTTGATCGCTCTCAAAGTTTTAACGTATTATCGAACGTTCATTTCATGTATGAAAGATTATTAGAATATAATTCAACTTACGTGTATTATCTCCTATGTCAACTGATGGAGTTTGTTTACTGGACGGTATCGTATCTTTGTCTGTTCCTCCATCGCCCATTATGTTCGATTCACCATCAAGTGTATTTGTATTCTAGATGAAAAACGAACGTGTTCAATTAAAAGTTGCTCTCTCATCTAATATAACTTACCGGAAGTAATAATGCAGCTATTCTTTCAATTTGATTGCCTTTCATTGTACGATCAACGAATGAATTTAATAAACGACTAGATGAACAGGAAGATGAGGCCGATGTAAGTGTGATTGTTGAATTAGATAAGTTTAGAGGTGATTGAACTGTTGATATCGATGATCTATCATAATAATCAGTGGTATTTGCTGTTGGTGTTCGAACATCGTTGTGCTCATTAAATAACAAATTGCTAGTATTAGCTAAATCATTCTTTTTCACTGTTTCTTTCAATAAATTAATACAACGATAATTATTAATACTTGACTTGTTATCTTCACCATTCGTTTTCTAGAAAACAAAGATAGTCTTACACTAATTTCGTTGGCTTTTATTTTAGAAAAACAAACAGATTGGATTAGACAATCTAAACTAAGATAGAATGTGACAATTACAAGACATGCTACACAAATCTACCAGTTATTGATATTTTACACAATTATAATCCTAATTATTTAATGTAAACTTACCATAGATAATGGGCTTAACTCGTTTGCTTGTGCAATAACATTTTTTATCTCTAACTGTTCGACAATAAAACTTTTTTTTGAAGTTTTTTTAAATTTCTTCTTTTTATTTTGACTTGTACTGTTATCATGACTATCACTATTTGAATGTAGTTTTTTTCTTGGACTTGTTCGATATTTTGATATTGATGATGTCAATATCTTTTGTTGAAATAGTGAATTTCTTGTCGTCATTTTTTCTTGTGTCGTTTTTAGTAGTGTTGTTGGCATTTTAACGATCAGTTGTAGACTTTTTGCTCCATTATTTGTATTATTACTTAATTGAATATGTTTTGGTGCGCTTTTTCGTTTTGAACGCGTTGTTGTCGACACTGTCGCGGCTTCTGTTTGTGCTGCTGCCGTGACGATTGTTTCACTTGAAATTACTGATTCCATTGATGATGAATCTAAATTTTCTTTACAAGACAAAACGTGCGGTTCAAAATTGCTTATTTTTGCTAATGATACGGATTGTGTACGACAGCGTTGTTCGTTTTGTTTTGATTTGACTAATAAGTCAGATGTTGAGTAGGAACGCTTTCTCTTCACAATGTTTGCTGTTATTGACACGGATTTTTTTGTTAATACTTTGAGCTCGTAATAATGAAGCTGTTGATTAACAATTTGCAGTGTCTTCCGATATTTGCAACATAATAATTTTTGTGTAGTTGAAAATGTTTGGTACGTTAAATAGAGCTTATTTAATAAATCAGAACATGAATAACAAATAATGTGTGAATACTGATCATTTTCGATATCATCCGGCAATTGAATACATAAATATTGTACAATCAAATCACGATAACGAATTTTACACGATAATGGATTCGTTGAAGAGTGCCAGTGGTGAAGAGGATGATATGATGAAAAAGTGGGTAGTAGTGGTGATGATGCTGTTGGTATTAGATCGCGTAATGTATAAATATTGTAGAAATGATGTGTACAAAGTTTATAATGAAATGTGTCTTTTAATAATGTATAACATAACCGACAACGATCTTTTATATTCGATATTGTGGACATCACAGATTCTGGAACAAAAACAAAAAAACATCAAAAGTTATGTGTTTAATGGGTAAAATAGAACAAAAAAGCTGTTAGAATAATATTCCTCTGAAATATAAGTGTTCTGACTCTAAACAGCATAAGTACAGAACTCTTGTTCTATAGCATAATTTGCACAAAGTCATAGTCTTCTTATTTTATTTATCGTTAGATAATTGAGAAAGTACTCTCACTAGACAACAATCTTATTTTTCTACTAAGATTCTTATCTCTTGTCGTTTTAAACGAGGTTCCTGTCAAATATCATTTTGTAGATTTTAATTACAAAATGTTGTTTGGAATAAACAGCAAAAAAATCTTGTATAAAAAAAGGATGCTTGTATAATTTTCAGGTATTTATTGTTTTTTATATGCAGAAACCGTGTATAGAAACATGTCACTATCGACTTTTGAAAAGACTCATTTGATTTTCCGAAAGAGTTAGTCTTATTTGAACTTAAAAGAAAATTATTTATGTTTAGCTACTTGATTTACACATAGCATAGGAGCCTGCAGGCAGTCATCGAAGAGCAGAGTGATAACTGAATTGAATCTACTCCGCCATGCACTTTTGGACTACTGAAAGAAGATCAATGTATTTCCTTTCTGTTATCATACTCCATCTATAGTAATAATTTAGTACTCTTATATTTAATACTCTTATCGACTAAGTTCTATGTTGTTGTCAATCACGAATTTAACATTCGTTTCTTAAAAAAGCAAACTGCTTGCTTACTACTTGAAGACAGCTGTGATAAAAAATAAAAATAAAAGGAAGGAAAGAAATAGAAAGTTTATATTGATTTTCTCCCAAAAACTAATTGCACTCAACTTTAATTATATGTAGTGAATAAGAAACATATTTGACATCATCAGTGATAATAGATTCCATACTCCAATATATTAACTATACGGTGGATGCTATCATGATTTATTTACATTGTTACTGATTCATATGTTAGAATCAAGTTCCTGTTGAACTACACACACACACACACACACACACACACACACATACTCGTTCGTCTAATCAATTCACAGAAGACTAATGATGTAATACTAGACATACATATAGTCTGTGTGTCAATGTATATGTGTTCATCATTTAACTATATAGCACAATAAGAACACAAAAAGAAATACTGTATTCACACGATCGCATGCAAATGAACCCTAATGAGAGAAGATAAAAAAAAAACATGCGAGGAAGAAACTTTGTATTTTTAATTGAAAAGCTCGTTATTTTGGATAATCCATCTATCTGTTTGTGCTTAAATGGCATTTTCGAGCTGAATTAATGAAAAGTTGACGTTTATACAGTTCTAACAATATTTATGTCTACTTATGTTTTTGAGTAAAAACAAATTTATTACCATCCTAGCATTTGTAAGCTCTTTGAGAATGAAAGACTACTTTTCCAATCTGAAACAATAGTTCAAATGTCAAGAATTTCATCTACCAGCCTAAGGATGAAGTTAGTTTCGACTTATTTGAGAGCGAAAAGTGACGCTCTAACGTACAAGGCATATGACAGAAGTACACTGCGATGTGCACATATCGATCTTCTATTAAGAAAGAATGGGGCTAACTTTTTACTAATATACAAAGACTTAAACTAAAAGACTTTTAACTAAAATTTTTCAAAATATTATAAACATACCGAACATTAGCTTAAATTAAAATTATATCAAGATTTTGGGTCAGTATATCTACCAGTATTTTTACTAAAGTAATCAAAATTCCTCATTTTTAATAAGCATAAAGTGGAATACTTGATGTTCATAAGGAAAAAAAGATTTTTTTTCTCTATATCAATAAGTATCGTACCTGTATAATATTTTTTTCTTTTGTGCACGTACGCGTCGGATGAAAAGATAGGAAAAAAATGCACAGCAGTCTGTTGTATTCTTGGAAATATGTTCACGACAATAGATAAAAAAAAAAATGTTTTCAACGTAAAAATCCTTTAGGTTTTTTTTATGATGTTGTTCAGTAGTCCCGTTCTCTGTATTATTATTTTTTTGTTCCTTTTTACGTTTTTTTTTCCACATCATACATACATACAAAAAGAAATTCTTTTTAACGGAAAATCCGATGATACATATAGATATGAACACACACACGCACACATACATCAGGGGTAAAAGGAACTTGTTCTTTATTTGGCTAGTTCTATTGCTGATGTTTCACGTCACAGTCGTGAACAGAACAGTTTTTCAGTTTTATTTTTTTCTTCCCATTAAAATATATACATAATATTCCAGTCCCGATGTACGTAATAACATACACATAGAGAAAAGCAAAAGAAAGAAAAAGAAACTAAAGGAAATGCATTTTCGAAAGACCATAGTTTTTTAAAATACAACAAAAAAATTGAACAAGAAGAAAAACCAGCTCATTCTTTTTTTTTTTGGTTGTTACTCCTGTGCACATCGCGTGTATAATTTTGCTCTCTCTATGTGCAACTTTCCAAGGTTTTCTTATTCTCTCTTTCTCACCATATAGTTTCAACCATCATGGCATCTCTCGGCTAAACTCTATTGTATGTTGCATACTGAAGAAATTTGATGAGTTCTTCTCTCTTTTCTTTATTATATTCGTGTATAGAAAAAAAATGTGTTCAAAAAAATGAATTCAAATTATCTTCTTCATTTGCACAAAGTAGACGATGCAAAGGGGTTTAGAATAGAAAAGTACACGGAAATGATGTATTGCTTTGAAATGCGTACAAATAATAAAATGGGACGAGGACGGTGGGAAAACAATAGAGAGTAAATACAAAGAAAAAAAAATGCAACTTTGTTTTTGTTCTGTTTTTTTTTTTTGTTACTGTATCGAGAAGAAAACTGTTTGAATTCAATCAAAAGAAGAAAAAAAAACATAAAATAATTCTCCGCATTACATCTCATCTAATACTAATTAGACACAACATTTTGTGCTCCAAGAAGGCATCAGGAGAACTCTGTCTAAAGACAAATGATATTCACTAAAAAATTCATATACGATACAAAAAACGTTAAAGATAGTGGGAAGCTACATCATGATTTTCATTTCATTAGAATGTCTTTGTACAGTAATTTTATCAAATTTTAACGTTGATGAGAATGACGTAACCGTTTGTCTGTTGAGTTTTGACTACATATATCTCAAGAGGAAGTCATCTATGATTGATTATTCTAATCAAAATCAAGAAGTTTAGATTAAGATTATTAAACAACTGTATAGCTTACCTGTTGTATTAATGTAGATATTAATAACTATCTCAAATAGTCTCAACAAAAACGTGCTCTATCATACGCAAAAACGGTCTGCTTAATAACGACAGAATATTTTTAAAATTATAGAAGACAAGTCAATATACATTTTATATGCGCTATATTTATTGTATTGTGTCACTGTCCTTTTTCTTTCCTTTTCTCGCTATATAACAAAGAATCACTCACTATATATAGTCTATGTCTGAAAATACGTTAAAAAACAGAGATCAGTTCAGAAGCGGTATACATTAGGGAGAAAAACAAACAACGTGCACAGACTATAGCACTGGAGATATATCTATAATCTATATATATGAACAAATTTTGAATATTCGTTTTCTCTTACTGACATCAACGGGATCTACAGAACAAAAAGAGAGAACACGCAACAAAACAAAGAACAGCATAAAGTTAACACTTGGATTGGATAAGAACATACAAGAAATGACAGGAAATTAATAGAGCAGAGATACAGTATAGATATATGAAAGACCGAAACAAAAAATAAATTCATAACCAGGACTAGAAAAGGTTGATCTTGCACATCCCCAAGTGTGACTTGAATGAAATATATTGTGGGGTGTATAGTAAAATCGAACGTTCTACGGTTTTACCTGTCACCACAAGATGTTTGTTAAATTATATTTTTTTTAGTATTAAAACAAAAATCCAGTGTTTAATCTATTACATTTGTTGACAGCAATGTTAACTAAATTCACAAATCACATAGTTTTCTAAAGAAATATCTCAACTATAATTTAGTTTATATCTCATTTTAGAATTCATATTTTTCTCGAGAGCTATAGAAGATTTTGAAAACAAGACATAATGGAGCAATTTTGAGTTTACAAAAATGGTTAATATTAATTGATATTCATAGATATCGATCAACTCTCTTAATTCAACATTGGTAAATATGACTAATTGAAGTATGATCTTTCTTCTGTGCAATGTTAAATATTTAACAATATTATCATATGCATATGTCATTCTAATAAAAGTGATCCAAAGTTAAATTATAAACCAAATCGAAGTGTAGGTATTTTTTTAGAAATCTATGTGATCTGTAAATTTGGATAGAGTGAAAAAAAATTTTCAAAAAATATGTACACTATTATGTGTTCTATTTTATTCATTTACTAAACTATAGTATAAAAGCAAACAGAAAACATTTCACTTCAAAGACAAAGATTCAATCAATTTTTTTTCTTTCTATTCCGGAAATCCGTATACATGGCGTACACTGAATAAGAATTCAACAATGTACTAAAAACAAAAAAAAAAAGATCAATTTAACTAATTCAAACAATAAAGTTTCTCGTAAGACGAACACTACACCAACTTATGCAGTTCTATTCTATAAAACAAAATTTAATAGCGTACCACTAACCTTCTTTTGTCTATCATCATAATAAAACTTTTTGTATATTTATGTAAACAGACAACAAGTTTTTTTTTGAAGAGAAAAAAAAAAAAGAATGTGTCTCTACGTATATTGACCAGTTCCGTCTTTTTGCTTTTTTTTCAAGGTGTATACATACTTGTATAATATATACATGTTCTTCTTCACATAATTTTTCTTTTCACGTTGTTATTTATTTAACTACTCATTATATTATCATTTCGACAATGAAATCAACTTGTAGTCAGTTACTTATAGGGTTCTCTCTCTCTTTTTTTATCAGTATATCTGAATGTACCTTTTCTTTATTTTTTTTTAAAACGTCCATACATATATTCACACTATGCATTGTATGAAAAAACTTATTATCAATTTTTTTGTTGAAGTGCAACAAGAGAAAAAAATGACGAAAAAAAATTAGATGTTTATTTGTTCTTATAAGATGACCATGACAAATCTTTAAGACAAAAGTCGGTCAAATTTTTATTTTAAAACAAGGCAATTGATATAGAACGACATGTACTCGTACAACTACGATATCTTTCTATAATGATCTGTTTTACTGTCAAAACTACATTATTGCATTTTTTTTGTCAAGTGAAGCATATTGACGCCTGTTTTTGATTCGCATCACAATGCAATATTTTTCGTATGTGTGTAGCAGCACTACACACTAACTTCCATTTTAAATACAAACTTGACGTCAACAGTAATCGTAATAGATTTGATGAACATCTTTCTGTATACGAGTTAAATACGAAAACATCTTTATTCCTTTTCGGCGAATCCATTCGTCTATACTATGATTTTAATCATTTCTTTAAAATCCGCTTTATTTTTCCGAACTATACTATTTTTAAACCGATCAAGTGAAACTCGAGGAGGCTTATTAAGTCGACTGAGTGAAATGATAGGAGATTTATTGCTTTTCACTTCGGCGTTGCCTAGCAAAATTCTTCTTTCTTTCTTTCCACACTGTATTTTCTTGTTCGAACCAGCCACTCATTCTCAGTTATCTCTGATCATTTTACACATTTGGGAAAAAGATGATTCGAAAGTAGATAACACATCTGAAGTTAGGTTTTGGATATTTGCTTTAGTTGTAATTAGTGTCACAAAATGAGTATATTTTTGAGACAACTGTATCGTTTCTGCTATGAGATAATTAATTATATACTGCTTGATACAATGAAAGCTACAGCAGAATAATAGACTATAAATATAGCTATAATATAATAGACTAATAAATCAGCTGATATAACAATGTCCGTGAAACATTTAGCTGAATAAAATTCAAATTCGCTGCTAAAGGAGAAAAACCAATTTTTTTTGGCTGAACTATTTCATTTGTAATAAGCACAGCATTTTTCTACTGAGAATCCATGCAAACGACACTCGAAAATGAGTCCTCGACGAGGACTCGAACCCTCGAAAAATGAGACTTCGAACCCTCGATATAAGTGTTCGAGGGGTTATCGATTTCAAGCCCTCGATTTCACATAGGTAGTGAAACCTCAAGAAAAATTCTGAACCGTCGAACAGAGATACTCGGGACTTCCGAGCCTTCAGACGATGAGAACTAGGAAGTCTTTTCGTCTGCTTGGATCCCGAACATCTCTGTTCGACGGCTCGGAATTTTTCTCGAGGCCTCGCTACCTATGTGAAACCGAGGGCTCGAAATCGATAACCCCTCGAACACTTATATCGAGGGTTCGAAGTCTCATTTTTCGAGGAATCGAGTTCTCGTCGAGGACCCATTTTTGAGTACTCACCGCACCCCTTGAACGACTTTTCTCGTCTGCATGGGTTCTCAGTAGAAAAATGCTATGCTTATTACAAATGAAATAATTCAGCCAAAAACATTGGTTTTTCTCCTTTAGCAGCGAATATCAGCTAAATGTTTCATGTACATTATAGATAACCTCTCGAACGCTTATGTCGAGGGTCCGAAGTCTCATTTTTCGAGAGATCGAGCCCTCGGCGAGTGCCGATCGAAAGCGTATTTTCGAGTGCTCGAAATACCCGTCGAACAAATGGTAGGCAGTCGACTTTTCAATCTTCCTGCCAGGCAGTTAGCTCGCTAGTCTGTTTCGCTATAAAAAATTCCACTTCTTTCCGTACGCTTTTGTTTCTCGAGTCAGCTACTTGTTCTCAGTTATTCCTAATCGTAGAGATTAGAGCCAAGACCAATAGAAAGTCTAAGAGCTATAGATGACACACTTGAAATTAGTTTTTCGATATATCTTTTAATTAGCGTACGATACAAACTCTAAATCTGAGCATATTTTTAAGGGCTCTACCGGTTTTAATACACGATAATTAATTTTCACGTGACATTTCATGTATGCAATATATTCAATATGAACAGTGTACAGTGACTCACTAAGTAGTCACATGCTACTTATCAGTCTATACTTCTATATACATTGAACACCCATTTAGTATTTTTTTTTTCTCTATTACCTTTAGACTCTCTAGTTTATGTTTAAATATATACATAAACTAGGGAAACTAATAATTGAGCAGTACTGTTTACATAAGCGGATCATACGGTTAAGAAACGTTTCACCCGGTCGGTTTTCCAACCTTCCCGAAGGTCAGTAGGCATCTAATTCTATTCTCTTTTTGATCCCCAAAAAATCTATAGTGTTAGACAATCTGAAACGAAGATTCTTTGATGATTTATAATTAAGAAAGAAAAAGAACACTATACACATTAAACAATGGTAAATGTTGTATACTGCTGACTTTTAAAAAAAATAAGAGTTATTTTAAAAAATTTCTTTTCAAGCACCTGTTGGTCATACTAAGAAAAATTGATATCATTATGCTTATGCATGAGACTAGATAGCCAGTTTGTACATTTCATACAAATGTAAAAGAAAACCTTATTATCAGAAAAATTTAATATTCTCATAATTCTATGGTTAGTACAATGCCATTTTATTAATTAACAATCGCAAATTTCAAGTTACTACCGAAAAGATTGTGAGATTAGATGACTACTACAGCGTAATTGTTATAATAAATTATAGACAACTGATTAAAACTAACATATACTAAAACTTACAGTTTTTCATCAGTCTTGCACGTGTAAAAGCTGTTTTGTTTCTTCTATATTAAGCAATTGTATAATGATTATGATTACATTGTACAGAAGAGAAGAAAGCACCTATAGAGCAGTAAAACATGTACATGTTTTGCCACTTCATTATTTTCATTCGAACACATTTTTTTTCTTATATTTATTGTATTGTTTCAAAAAATGTTTTTTTTATACGTACAAAAACTGTGTTCTTAAAAAACTCCTTTTTTTTTTGTCTTATTATGTTTTTTATCGTATTTCATTATCTTTAAGCAAAAAATCCAAACATTTTCTCTTCTTTTCTCTTGCAAAAAAATAAAAATAAAAATTTGTACGTAGTCTAAATCATGACATATTTTGGTGATAACACACGAGAGAATGAAAAGAAAAAGTAATAAATAATAAAATGTCGATTTAAAACAATGTTCTAATGCATGTTTGATAATCATGCGTACAATCAACATTCATTGTTCTATTCATCACTATGAAAAGTTGTTGCCATCATTTCAATTTTTATCGTTTTTTATTCTGTACTTTGTTCATATGTAGAACAATGTACAATCTATAGTAATGAAAAATAATGGAAAAGAAATAATGATTTCCGAACTTGACACCTTCATACACAAACAGTATCTAATTTGAAAGAAAATGTAATTGATTTAAGCAACCAATAGAACTTTGAACTTCCTATGATATTTCAAATATTCGTTTTATAGAATAAAGCTAGACGGTAATTACTATGAAAATATTTTAAATTTAAATCCTTCCCAAACTCCTTATTGTTCAAAGATATTTGAGATGAAATAAATCAGAAGTATACTTTCTGCTCGTTTATAGAATATAGAAATATCGCTTAACTCTTCTAAACACTAAATCAGATAAAAAATCATTCTTTTTTTCTAGAAAAGTATTAAAGTGGAAAAATTATATAGAAAACAAAACTAACAATCAATAGCTCAGGTGTTAAAAATAAAGTAGTTACGAAGACAAGTTTTTTTGGTCGAAAGACTCAAACAAACAAAGTCTGAAATAGTTTTGAAAAGTGTTTTAATTGAAAAAGAAATCTCAAATATTAACATAGTGTATAATAAAAAAAGGATTTATTGGTCAATTTTATCGTTTGATTTTTCGTAATGTAAGATCGAATCTCATATATCATTTTCATTATTCGATTTATGTCGTGAAAGTTGATTAGAAGGATCTACTGAAGTATGTAAATTTAGTTTTCTGTTAACTAGTTTTCATTCTCTCCCCCTAATTGTCTAACTCATTCATTAAATGTTTTCTCATTGTTAAACACATAATTTGATTGACACATACCCTAATCATTAGAATATATATATATATATATATATATATAATGATCACTTTGTTTCATTCGTTTTCTAAAAGCAATTAGTCAATTATACGGGAAATCATGATGCATAATCGTTTAATATGATATCACGTACAAGAATGATCTTTTTTTTATCGTACATATTTAACATGAAAAGAGATGAAAAAAAATTTTTTTTCTTATGTCTCACGCCTCTCTTATGTAAGGGTCCTACGGTTTTTCTATCTTATTTTTGTACATTATACGGATTTTTTCGTTTCAAAGACGATATGATGAGGGAGTTTTTTGTTTCTTTAATTTGTGTTATGTTCTTCCTCTTCTGTAATGTACTACAACGACGACTACTATGTATTTCAAAGTTATATATTTCTATACATAAAATAAGTGCAATAAAAAACAGAATATGTATATGCTAACAACAAAACATGTATTTTATTTCTTTCTTTAAGATTTTTTATAAAATCTTGATAAGGAGAACCATGTTGCATATATATATATATCACTATGGACAAGTGATTTATGTACAAAACTTTTTTTTGATTCTTTTTCTCGCACACACATACACGTAGACTATATCTATATGCTTTCTCTTATTCAATTCCTTTTTCGAAAATGTTTCTTTTTTCTCCCTTTATAGCAAGAAGACGACATTCGTCGAATCGTTGTTTTTGAAATAAAAAACAAAAGAAAATTTCAAGGTTGGTTATATTGAAACAATAAAAAAAATATGTAAAAATGAACTACACCAAATATGACTTTAATCAATTTTGCAAAAAGTCAGCTTTATTTGCGTATTTATACGACGATAAAGAATCGAGACAAAAAAAAAATGAACAAAAAGTACACTATTTTTTAAAAATAGAATTTCCAGTTAGGAGCACAATTATTTTCTAATAAAAATTGGTAAATTCGGACTTGTTTTACGTCGAAATACAAAAAATCATCTACGTTAGGGAAACTTAGTATTTTGTTCTGAAATTTAGGGTTTCATTCTAATGTTTAGTTATATAGTCAAAAATAAAATTTATCTATCATTCTAGAACACATTTTTTGAAATCATATATTGTTCATTACGATATACACAAGAATTTTATCACTTATAAATTGTGATGAAAACAGTAATACAAAACGTGAAAATAATATAGAAAATTTGCATTTACTGTTTCTCAAATGCAGCATCAAACGCAATTTCACTCGGTTTAAAATTTAATTTTCTAACAAATTGGGCCGCTTCTTTTGCACCATATTCTCTTTCCATACCTACATCTTCCCATTCAACAGATAATGGACCCGAATAATTAATACTGTTTAATGCTCGAATTATTTTTTCAAAATTAATTGAACCACGTCCAAGTGAACGAAATTCCCAAAATCGTCGTGTATCTCCAAATTTAGTATAACCTCCAAACACCCCTGCTTCACATGGTTGATCCCAAGACCAATAAACATCTTTCATATGTACATGATAAATTCGATCGTAAAATTTTCTAATAAATCCAACATAGTCAACACCCTGATAGCCGAGATGACTTGGATCATAATTAAAGCCAAATTCTGGACGATACTTTAAACTTTCAAGTGCACGTTGAGCACTTACTATGTCGAAAGCGATTTCAGTTGGATGTACCTCCAGCGCATATTTGACATTACATTTTTTAAATTCATCTAATATTGGATTCCATTTTTCAGCAAAATCATCATATCCTTCTTGAATCTGGTCATTATGAACAGGTGGAAAACTGTATAACAGATGCCAAATTTTTGAACCTGTAAATCCATTAACAACATTGATTCCCATATTTTTCGCTGCATGTGCTGATTTCATCACTTCTTCCGCAGCACGTTTATGAACGTCTTTTCCATTGCCCCACACATGCGTCGGCAATATTTGTTTATGACGTCTTTCATCAATAATATCACATACAGCTTGGCTAATCAGATGAATTGAGATTGCCCAAGTATTTAAACCATATTCATTCAATACTGATCGACGTTCATCACAGTAACGTTGATCAGTAGCTGCTTTAGAGACATTGAAATGTTCACCAAAACATGCTAGTTCCAAACCGTCATAACTAAATTGTTTTGCTTTCTTCGCTAAGACTTTCAGACTTAAATCAGCCCATTGACCTGTAAACAATGTAACTGGCCGTGTCATGAGTTTCGAACTACTTCTAGCTTTTCTAAATATACAAAATGTTCTTTCAGACTGTCTTTACCAAGATCTGAAAGTATTTTCCTTCAGCCATAATTTTATAATAGAATACTACTATATATTAAATCCTTTCTTGGCAGACAGATATCGTTTAAACATTATGTACCGAGGCTATTTCAACGACCAAAATAAGTCACAGATTACTCTTGGCTAAAGTATCAGATAAATCAGGGAAGTCTCATTTTGAAGGATACTCTAGAATATTACCCAGTCAACAAAAATATCAAGAGGAGGAGTGTGGTGGAGCACTTTTTGGAAGAAAAAGAAAGGAGTAATCTCGATAACCCTTTTTTAAGAAGCACTCCGGAGTACTCGAAGTGTATGTTCTCAAAAGGAGTACGCTTTTTTTGAAGTGCTCTGCAGTGTCTCGGCTGCACTTTATGAAAAGGAGTACTCGCGCTCTTTTTTTGAGGAATATTCGGGACTAGTCCAATAAAAGAGTACTCTAGAGTGATCTTAGTGGCTTTCTCAAAAGGAGTGCTCCGAAAACGGAGTACACCTTCATGGAGTACTCCGAAAACGGAGTACACCTTCGTGGAGTACTCCTTCTGACCTTTTTTTTGACTGGGTACCGTCTGAAAAAAACTTGTGATTGAAGCGATCTGTTTTCTGGAAACTGTACTGGTGGTCAAAGTATTTTCTTCATATTCAAATTTTGTTCTTTTCTCTCTAAAATCTTCCCGATAGATAAGCAGATATTGAAGAGAACGAATAGTCGAACGATTTTCAGCCCTAACAGCTTGATTGCGAACTGTTAGCATTTTAACAGTTTAAGAAAAAGATTCGGATGTAGTAAATTATATTGATTTTTTCTCTTTTTTTTCTCTCTCAAACTTCTCTGCCGATTTTCACATACGTCATAGAATTTAGTGTTCTAAACAATTGTTATTTAGAATAGATCAAATCGGCTTTTGGAAGACGGAGAAAGTTAGTTTCTCCGTACGTTCTGCACATGCTGGCTATAACTACTTTTTTACGAGAATAAAATGGAGCTCTTACAAAACTGATTGTCACCAATGAGTTTTCAAAAAAATGCTATACTAGCAGATTATGGTAAGTCACAGCTAATTTTCTCGTTAAAAATGACTTATTTCTGTGCGAAATACTTCAATTTACTAACATAACAAATTAGACTTATGTATATTTATTTATACAGACTTTTTCAAGGGAAAAAGCATTTAAAATTCGACGAGAGATCGAACCCCGTTCATTACATGAAGGTTTTTGTTTTTTTATCGCCGTTCTTTCACCTTGTAATTCTTATCATTTTGAAGAAATATAACGTCTATAATAGCCATTCTAGATGAAACATTATCGGAGTAAGGAAAAAACAACTAAGGGCATCTCACTAGAGCGCATTTCACGAAGAATATATTATTTTTAATAAAAAAGCTTAGCTTAATTATGTTTATAATAAAAGGACGATACAAAAAAATAAGTTGATCATGAAGTTATAAAAAAGTTCGTATTAAAATTATAAATAATATACAAAAAGCCAAATTCATAACCCATTTACCTTGAACACTAAAAACAGAAGATTCTATTTGAGAAACTATTTTGCTCTGGACAAAAAGTAATAAAGTGCGCTAAAAAACACAGCATTTACTATATAAACCTTAATATAGCTTATGGCAACAGTTCATCATCGGGTAACACCTAAAACTTCATTAGGTAGACATAACGAACGCTCGACTGATAACAGGAAGAAAATACTAGCATCAATTCTTTTTTTGTGTTGTTTCCTGAATGACATATTTAAAGCTAGAAGAGAAACGAAGTATTATGATGATGAACTGAAAAAAACGTATTACACCACTTACTTTTTTACCCGAATTCGGCATTTTCTCTTCCGGAAATGAAGCAGCGGTGTCCACACAAAGTCAGTTTATAGAACTTTCTTTTTTTATATCGGAAATGGCATAGCGAACGAGATCAAGTATTACTGTTAAATTTTTTTAAAATATAAACTAAAATATCAACATTTCCAAATTCTTTCACGGCTGTATCACATATATTTTTATGTTGACTTTCCTAAATACAACAAGACATAACATTTACAAACTGAATCACTATTAAGTAAGTGTGGACATTACGACTCCAAACAAAAAACAAACTGCCACGTTAGGAATAAGAGGGAACGTAACAATAAAAACTCTGGAATAAAAACAGGCATTGACGAAAGCAACAAATGCGTACTTAACGGATATGAGAAAAAGTCGCAGAAAACAAAATTGCTATAAACACTTCGCACGAATAGACGGCGTTTTGTGTCAACAATGAAAACGCGCACAATTTTAATCACAGACCCTAAAGAGATCTAATTCAAAACGAACAGGACGCAACAGTAGACAATGTTCCAGTAGCAAAACATCAGATTTTCTGATTTAGGCTAAATTACAGGGAATTGAATTCATTAAAAACATGAACTTGAAAATGTAGACTACAGGACTTCAGACGATCTATTCACTTATAAACCATGTTGTACATTTTAAATTCGTATACTTTTTCTTAAAGAAAATTTTAAGCAAACTGGGATTCTATAGTTTACGATTCTACTTTCCACGTTTCTTTGGCACAAGCAGGGTGGAAATGAAATTTCCACAGTAGAAACCTATTTTGCTTTCATTAACTGGATGTACTGAACCTTTCAATATAATCAGCCTGAATTGAAGATGAACGTCGTTTTGATGAGAGAAAATGTGTGTTTCTGTTTGAACAATTCTGTGTAATTTGTTAGAAAAAAGTCAGTTCTTTTCTACAAAAATTAACTTACTGAAAATTTCACTCGTTAGGGAATGTTTCAAAATATATTCCGGTCGGTCGGTCGCTATTCCTCTATTCCCCAATTATTTCTCTATTATAGAATTTAAATTCTAATTTATTTTATTTTATTTTATTTTGTATAGTTCGGTTTCTTTGATTGTATTGTTGATACATACATCGGCATATATATACTTCCAATGTGTTCTGTTTTTTAACAGACATCTTTATACGAGCAGACATTTTTCTGTTTAAAGAATAAAATCAGAAAGTAACAAATTTTATATTTTCATCAAATGTTCATCTTTTTTATATTCAAGGAGGCGAGTGCTTACTGTAAACTTATTTCGTATTGCACCAACTTCGCGAACTAACATTACACTAATTAGAATAGACCCATTTCTATCTTTTATACTAGTTTAAAGTGCACGAGTTGTACACTATGCTGGTCTATTTTTTAGAAAAGGATCCCTTTTAGTCTGTGAGAAATATGACTGTGAATATGGTTAATTATTGTTTAAAAAAGCAAGTTTCGAGACAAACAAAACAAGTCTCTGGAAGTCGCGCATCGAATAGAGGAAGAGCGGAATAGAGGAATGACAGAGGAATAAGAGAGGAATAGTCGGGGAATAGAGGAATAGCGGAATTGAAGAATAGGGGAACAGCGGAATAGAGGAATAGCGACCGACCGACCGGAATACATTTTGAAACGT
>CAJNOQ010002482.1:0-24109 GCA_905250885.1 Didymodactylos carnosus | reverse complement strand
CATTCACCTCCTTATTAGATAGATGATTGCCAAGATTGCCCGTTTCGTATTGTATTACCCGAGCAGGCAATATGATCCGATGGGACAAGGTGTATCTTACCCGTTTTGGCAACATTTCCACACTTTTTTCTTTTAACGGATTAGCACATTAATCAAAGCTATAGCGCATGTAGACACTTATTCCACGTGATAGAGCGGCAAAAACTGCATCAAATAGAGTTTTCCTTGGGTGATACGGTGCTTTTTTCTACAGTCAGAAAACTGACCAACTATATCTGCCTAAGGATTACCTCGCCTGATCGGACATACTTGCCCGTTCGAGCAATATTTCCCGATCAGGCAAGGGAAAAAGATTGTCTAATTGGGCAAGATACCTTACCCGAATGGGCAATATCAATCTGACCTGAACGAGTAATATTGCCAAATCGGACAAGCTAAATACATACAATTGAGCTACGTTTGCTATTCGTCTCAGTCGTAAAAGAGACAGAACGTTGAACACTTAACTTTAATATACGGTGAATAATCAGTGCACGAGGGGTAGAATGAACACTTCCTATCCATTAGACGATTGATGATTCTCGAGATCAGATCTTGCCAATCGGGCATGTGACAACAGACTACCAGGATACTTATTAGCACACAAATATAATTCATATGCTTGATGACTTGGAGATTTTTTTATCAAGTCCGTTTGAAGTCTGAGCAGTTAAAATCCATCACATTCAACAACGGGATGGGTAGAATTTGATATCTAATTTATTAATCTTTTTTTTGCCAGACATGCATCTAATGTATGGATAAAATTTATTTACTCATCGTATATGAGTATGATCTACTGCATAGTGCAGAAACTAACGATATGAACTTGGACTTGAATCTGGACTTAACTTTGACCTGAACTCATTTAGGGTATTGCGATGAGTTTGTACTTGTAGAGGGAAGGGAAACGTTATTCAAAATAAATTTCTGAATCAGCCGTTTTGTAGCCCGCATCACACTATCTCTAATTCTGTAAGTTTTTTGAACACTTCGACGCCGCCGTGGATGGTTAAGTTAGATTTCTGCGCCGCCGCCGAAGGTGTCCCAGTTTTCTGGAGGTTCTCGCCGTAAAAGCTTATTTTATTTTGAATTTTTTCTGCTTAATACTGTTAATACTTTTCTTTTTTCAGATTTTTTTCGATAATAGTTAGAGATAATTGAACTTTAGATTTTGATTGAAAATAAAATAAAAGTTGTTTGATGAAATTGACAATGGATCTTGGCTTAAACTAAAGTTTTTTGTACTCAAATTTGAATGTGATTGGCCCCTCCGCTGACGACAGATAGCTTTAAATCTTTTAGCCGCCATCGCCGACGGCGGAAAATCTTTTAATGAGGTTCCACCGGCCCACACTTCTATTCATGAGCAGTAAAAGTCACGAACTACTAATTGACAACAGAACAGTATAACTTATTTTAACTTTAATAATATTTTAAACTTCGTTTCTTGGTCTCGATTTCTTTCTTTTTTCTCGTTTTATTGTTATTAATGTTGTTCAGTTGAAAATACTTTAAGTTCGGAGCTCTTCTAGTTGAAAATTTTAGGTTTAATCGTAAGATATGTAAGTTGATCAGCGTTTGTAAGAATCAGATTGTAACCCATTTTACTCTCTTTTTTATTTAACATACAAACATTCGGACTTCCTTTTTACGTACATATATATATATAGATGAATAACGGAAAACAATTATAGGAGAAATTAGATGCTGAGGGCCAAAACGTTCGACACAGTAATTAATTCATCGAGGTTATTATACTGTACTCAAATGAAGACTTGTTCTACATCTGATTGGAGTCTGAAATGAGCTCCATTAGCTGAGATGGTTTTCAGACGAGTACTACTCAATTGTATGAAAAACAGAAATTCGTTGATTTTTGTTTTCTGATACGTTACTTTCTTCCAATAAGTTCAAATTCACCCTTTTCTAGTATCATCTTATACTCATACTAACGGCTGGAGAAGAAGAATCTGATAACCAAAGAATAGTTGTTCTATTCATCTTTACTCTCACATTCTCATCATATTAATCTCGTCTTAGATAACTATATAAATAGTATAATATAAATATTAGCATATTAAGTGCAATAAACTATTGATATATATTCTGTGATTATAAGCGGAGCTAATTTCTGCTAAAATCAAGAGGATGGATAATGGTAAAGTAACGATACATTATAACGACAGATATTTTTCCATTAAACTTATATCAGCTCCATTAGTCTAATAAATCATGGGTTAAAATGTTTGATCTCAGAAAACAGATACAAACAGATGTTTCAGCATGGTCTGGAAATAATACTAAACTTTTCTATATCTTGCACACATTGAGAAAAATCGTCCATTCAAACTTTGTTCTAATATAAACGCGTTATATCTCGATAATAACAGACTGACATACGAAAAAAACAAGTCAACAAATCGGCAAACGAACGAATTAATAGCGTCAGAGTAAAAAGGTTTAATATGCCAGCAAAGAGCATTGATATAGATAAATAAAAAACAAATAAATCATAGTGTCAATTAATGATATGTAAATAGGTCATGTTTATGTTTATGAATAATAAAAATATGTGATCAACGTCGTTATAATAAAACTCAATAAAGATGATCAAAATGTCACCGTACGAATTGATGTATTAACTTGTAATGGTTGATCATATGGTTTATATAAAACCTAGAGATTGGCTATTATGACGAAAAATAAGCAATAATAGATTTGCTAAACCACACCTTGAATGCATATTAGACTGTATTGTGAGCTATATTGATCATGAGCGATATTGACAAAGCACGAGAAGTATCCATTTGTTTCTTTTTAACACACACATAAAGACAAAAACAAAGACAAAGACAAAACAATAATTCTAAAAATAAATAAAAATGACAAGTAGAACATTCATTAACGATGAGAAGCAGAATAGATAAAGTAAACATTATATGCTTGTAGCAGGAAGGTATTTTCGATAAAAATATCAACTCTTAGTAGCTTATGAGGAAAATTCGAACTGTCTCCTCGATTTTTTCCTGATAACCTGCTTGATTATGGATAATTTTTGATGATGCTCACAAGTCAACTATCCGTTCGCTCTTTCTCCATACAAAACTATTCATAATCAAGTAGGTTATCAAGCAAAAATCGAGGAGACAGTACCAAGCCTTTCGTTGTTAGCCAAAAATTAGAGAGATAAATTATATGTTAAATAGAATATAACTGATCGTAAATAAGATTAGAAAAACTGATCGACTATTATTTGCTGTAACAAGCCCTAAATTGTGCGATAAAGCAGAAGTAGTTAAATAATATAAAGCATGATCAACTATCATCATGCGGATCGATGATATTTAATAAATATTCTCAAGCAATGGAAGAGATAAAATAGTGCCAATCGAAATGCCTGCTAAATTTGGCAGTATGATGCATACCGAAAATGATTTAGTAACTCATGGGATTGTTATGCGAAGCTCATAAAAATATGTTAACTACATACGAAAAATTTGACTTTAAAAGGTAGCCGAATAAGTTGTTGGTGTAATATGAATATTTAAATGATAATCTTTATCTAATTCATTTACACCGATGGAAATTACATATTTATCCTGAATAACATTCATATCTGTACACTCTTGTTGTTGAATAGAAAATCGTTGATAATAACCTTTAGTGTTTAATATAACTTCGTAGGCACCAAAGCTATCAATTATCACTGGCGTTTCTATTATTCCCTTCTCATTTATAAAATCTTTCTTAATTCTATGTCGTTGTACACCGGAGCTGTCGGTCACAACACGCCAAACTTCAAGTTCAAGTTTTTCAGCAGCTTGATTATGTTTATCGTCTGTTACAGCTATTGTCAATCTTGCAGACATCTAAAACGCATAACTGAATTGTAGAAGATTTTACATCAACTTTGCTATTTATACTTAATGACATAGAAAAATAGTTTTAAAAACAATCGCTTTCTTTCAAAGAAGAATGATTCCCGATAGTGGAAAAAAAAGAATCACGAGTAAAATTACAAAATGAAGTCAAAAAATAGCATATTGCGCACATTGCATGATGATAGTTAGGAGAAACAGAGAAAAAAGGTGACAATTGTCTATACTATTATAAGATGGAGAAAATCAACAAACAAAGAACATTCGAAAAAAACAAGATGTCTGAAGTGATAGAATCAGAAATAGAGGTAGAAGTTTTCACAACAAAGATTAAAAGAAAAGACTTATGATAAAAAGAAAGAAAATAAAGCACATCTGCTAAGACAAGAGTCTAAATGTTATTCAACATTGGATTTGTAACTGAAGATCGACGGAATATACTTTGCCTACTACGTTATAATTGTAGAAATGGATAGAATGATCGATCCAGCGATACTTACCATCTATAGAAAGGGTACGTATTGCTACAGCATACTCAGTACAAAACGCTTTTTGAGCTTGCTAAGTGAGTCCAATACCTGAACAGTTGGCAGAAATAAACAAACAAATTAACGTAATCTACACAATACACACAATAAAAATACTTTTTCTCATTTCTTTAGCCTGCTTGCGATCCAGTCTAAACCCTGATACAGGCCTTCACCTGTTAAAGCACAACATGCTTGAATATGCCATGCATGATCCTTGATGGATGTTAAAGATAGTTGTTTTGATATTTCAGCTGATGTCATTGCATCTTTGATGTCCTGTTTATTGGCAAATATGAGAACACTTGCTGTCCGTAAATCTTCACTTTGTAACATTCGCAATAGTTCTTGTTTTGATAATGGTAACCTTTCACGATCGGTTGAATCCACAACTAATATGACATATTCAGTGTGAGAATAGTACGTTGACCAATGTGACCGTAGCGACTCTTGTCCGCCAATGTCCATCATAAGGAAATGAATGTTTTTGAATATCACTTCTTCAACATTACTACCAATTGTTGGTGATGTATGAACAACTTCATTCATTAAAAACTGATATAAAATTGTTGTTTTTCCTTTAAATAAGAAAATACGCATACAGTCAAATATAGTATTACGCAACAAGTTAACAGAAGAATATCACACGAGTCTAATATAAAGGAATTACTACACTGCAAACTTACCCGCATTGTCTAATCCAACAATAATAATTTTATGTTCTTCATTACCTGAAGATCAAAACGAATAAATTTATAACTATTCTCAAGAAAAATTAAATTAACTTACCGAACAAAGCCCAGATCTTGGAAAATAAAAAACCCATATTTCCTACTAACTGATGAAATGCAGTGTGATGAAAAGGCCAACTGTAGTCTTATTTAGTGTAATGAAGCTTGTATACTGACTAAGAATAACAAAAGTGATGACATTTACGTTTTACTAACATTAACAAAAGAATGACAACAGATTGAAGTAAAACCGGGGTAATTGTAAATACAAAAATCTAAAAATAAACGAACAGGGTAATGATTTAGGGCAACAATGATCAAAACTGTTTTGGTCATGGAGGCTAACGCCTCATCACTTACATGTTTTGGCGAAACATGTAAGTGATGAGGCGTTAACCTTTGTCAACTTTAAAAGTCTTGTTGGGAATACTTTTCTTCTTCAACGAAAAATATTTCTCTATAGTTTTGATGTGAATACATACTCATTATTCGTTTAGTCTCTAAAAATGTTGACTTCTGAAAATCACAATCGTTTAACATTATTATTTCTAATAAGTAGAATTTTCAATAGAAAAAGCCTAACAAAAGCAGCGGTTTGAATCATTTTATTTTATTTTAAATTCCGACGTTTCGATTTATTTAAAAATCATGTTTAAGGATAATGATTCAAACCGTTGCTTTTGTTACACTCGTTTAACGTGTAACATCGAGATAAATCAGTCCACATCAAGTTATGCTCTATTTTTCAAACTATGACCTACTCTTTTCAGAAATCTACGATATATCTAAAACTTTATATTTGATTCCACCATAGTTAGTAATGATTTGAAACTTTTAAAGAGTCAAGCAACCTGAGAAGAGTCATAGAGCATTAAATGTACTTAAAAAGTTTTTTAAAATCACAAGAACGCTTCAATAGTAGTAAACACCTGTTTCTAAAAAAGATTTGTTCTCTTGTTACATTACCAAACGTAACAAATCTTTGTTACTTTGTGGCTGGTAAAACGTAACAATGGTTTTATCAGCCACTAATAAAAAGTAAAAAAGTAGTACCTGTTGTTACTTAGTAGCTAATAACAAGTTAGATAAAATTGTCATTTGTTTCTGGTAACAGCAATGGTAATAAACCAGCGATAAACGCGTACATGTTGGGGATAACCCATCGCTAATTAGAAACACCGACTGGCCATCTTTTCAATCTATGAAGACTCTTTTAAAAGAAAATAAAGGAGTGAATGAATCATCATCACAGCAAGAGTTTCTACTATAAAACTGTGTCACGTAACGTCAAAAATAATTCATTCCTGTCTTAAAGAAATAGAATAGAATGAATCAACACAATTGCAAAGAGCATAACTAGAAGATGAATAATGAGTCATTCTAATTTAACGCGTTAAATTAGAATCAAAAATTCAATCGTATCATGTGTAATAAAAAGTCGTTTCAAGCGTCTGACTCATTCACTTCGAACTGTTTTTCTATTGGTTGTTAGTGTAGAGATTCAGACGGTTAAAACGACTGAGTCATACATCTCGTTAACATTTTTCAGCGCATGATACATCCGAATTTATTTAATTGATCGCTTTTAGCGAATGAGATTCACGACTTTCGATGCGTCTTGTTCAGTCGCTTGAGATTGTGGAGTGTGTTTCATTAAAATTCACGACCTTTTTCTTGTAATTGACATTCGAAAAGCAGACAAAAGGTAGGAGTGTTTGTAACCGCATTACGAAGTTGGAAAAATTAAATGCTTGCTCTGCGGATAATTCAAAGGCAGTAGAACATGAAGAATCAGTGCAATCAAACTCACTGAACAGAAAAAGGCCTAACAGTATCTTTTGAATAGAAACTATGTATGCTGAGATGAAAAGTGTCCGATTCGTATCAAGAGAAATAAAGATCTTTATGAATATATTTACTAATGAATATAACTTTGGGCACATTAACAGTACAGAAAAGTAACAAAACGAAATTATTGTTATTAAAACGACAAAAAAATCAAAAGGGGTATGCAAAAATGTGAAAATAAAAAATATTTCATTGATTATATCTGTAAATTAATGTGATCAACCAAAACATAAAAAGATTATGCATAAACAAAAATGATCGATTATATTTGACATTTGAAAAATAGAAAATGAAGTTAAAAACACCGGTAATTTGTAGAAAAACAGAAACTTTGTCTGCTGATATTAGCCAAATATTTGTTTTTGGATTACAGAATTTAACAAAACTGATAATTAAACAAGTAAAAAAAAAATACTTGATATTTAACTAATAAAATAACGTAAATTCTGGGACAATTCAAGCAAATCACTTGATAAATTTTCTTTTTCTTTGTTTACTATGGCTTCGATCATTTTCAGGCATGGATGTTCTACTGCTACATCTAAAGCCAAAAGCATTGCCCATAACACAATAAGAAGATCTTCAATTCCACCAGATTTCACAGTTAGGTTCATTTTAGCATGATTCATCATCAAATACCCTTTAATTTATCTTGTGTTGACGATGTTAAGTAGATACCAAAGGAATGAGGCAACGATCTCTAAGAAAGCCTTTCAAAATAGAACAAATAAACTTAATATCAATAAACTTACCGTATAAAATAGCTTCTTTGCATTGAGTCCGTACAAAAATGCGTCAATTGCCAATAAATCTGCATCAGTTTGCTAAAACAAGAAGCGTTGTGCATAGATAGATAGTAGTCTGATTACATGTGGCATAGCAGTGGTTACTGACTTACATGTGATTGTGGTTCTACGTCGTCAAAAATATTTAATTTATCAAGAAAATTTCTCACTTCGTCTTGTACATTATCGTAATTGTCAAATTTTTTTTGAAAATTGCCCAATATCTAAAAAAATAAATAAACAATCATACTACATATTTCAGATGTTTTCTTGTTGTAATATTGATTATTTTCGGGTAAACGAATGTATCGAACACGTACAGAATAATCACAGCAATGGAAATGATATTTTACTGAAATGCACTTGTAATACTACATTTAAAAATCTTAGAAGTTTTCAGGCTCATTGGAGCCAAACAAAGCATGTATCAAGCGACTCTGACGATGATGAAGGAGATGATACTGCAAATACCAGCAATTTTAAGTACAACATTAATATGGCTGATAATGAAATTGATTGTGAGATTGAAATGACAGATAATAACGATATAGATGAAGAACAAAATGTTCCTGATTTAAAAGTAATCGAAAAACGTGTGTTGTATATGCTTTTAAAACTTCAAGTAATATATATGAGAATTAGATACGTCCTACACTCATGTCAGCAAGTCAGATACAAGATCGATCCATAAGTATGAGTGGTGTCAATCCCTTCTATAATCAAGCAAATACTAGGGTATACCAAAAAAATAGCTTGATTTGTTCAGTTCTAGTATAAACACTTTTCATTTAGAAGTACCCGATGCATTATTTCATTCATATTAATCTACCTGTGATAAATATTGTTTTCTCTGTTCTGTATTACATTGTACCCAATGCATTATGGCATTAAACACGTCTTCCTCACTGATCATATTTAATTCGTCACTTGATATTATATCAATCAATTGATGTACTGGTAAAAATAAAAATTCTTCACTTTCTTTTACCTAATATATATAATGAAATAATTCGATGCTAATAATTCTCATACTAGATAAATGTTAAAAGCAACTTAGTGCATACTTCATTGAAATTATGTTATCAGCAATTTTTAATAATTCTCTACATGAATATGTATCAGCAAATGCTCGTATACCTAGATAATTTGATGGATCTAATTGAGCTTTTAAAAATTCACAACATGTATCTTGAACTTCTTGAATCTAGAAGAGAAAAAATAAATAAATAATAAATAATAAATAGGTGAGAGAAAATGATAGATAAACTACCGGTAGTATACTAGCTGCTGGTAATAATGTTTGGACGTTTTTTTCATCAACTAAAATTGTTGAACAATAACAAAATTCAATGAGTAAATCCATTGCACTTTCATCAACATCATGAATAACAGTTTCCGTTAAACGACTTTCAACTAATTCACTAGTAAACATTGCTTTAAAATAGGGACTACAAGCTAGAACATAGACAAAATACATCAAAGAACTGAAAGTACCAAATAAGGGATTATATTTACACAAAAACACACACCGAAAGGGACAAAATAAATCAAAAGTAAAACACAAATTATATTTATACCAATGTGAGAATAGAACTCTACGAATTTACATGAGTGAGGCAAATCTATTTACGTTTTTTAAATATCTCCGAGTTTTAATTCCTCATTCTGCGTAACGTGTGACCTTTAGTCTGTCGCATCACTGTCCGCTAATGCTGTCATATATCTCTTTCAATTATTCACCTGATAAAACGGCTCGATGTGCTGGAATTTTTGACTGTCCAATGATCAGTAATACATCACATAATTCTTTTTGTTTTCTTAACGTATTTAAATTTGTCAACACAAGTTTCGCATGTGTATTCAGTTCTATCAATAATTTATTTAACGATGAACAATCTTTTAACATATCAGGGTTATTGAGACCAGATGACAACGATGAGCTGGTAAAATTAGGTTGGTACCAGAAGACTAATAGAAGTTTTTTCGTATTTTCCCTAATGTGACTGAGTCAGTCGTTTCATCCACAAAAATCTTTGCTAAAACGACTGAATCAGTCATTTGAACCGTCTTATTCAGCCATTCAGTCACTTCACTTTTCTGACATTCACAGATGAAAGATGTGCTCTTGAGTAAGTGATAATTCGTTATATTTAAAAAAAACTAAATACACATCCAGAAGAAAATCTGACAATTATGACTAAAGCTTTAGTTAAAATAAAAGAATTCAATAAAAATATGATTGAGCTTTTTTGACCATAAGAAACGGTAATTGATGTATGTATATGAGAAGTGTTACAAACAAGTAAATTAACGACACTAATCAACTGTGCAGCTACATAGAATTTGTTGAATAGCATCTAGGATTCGAAATATTTCTGCTCGCTCTTCTTTCAAACGCAATGAGAATTCGCATTTTTAGATATTGTTGATGGTTTTATAATATTTCTTAATAAGTGTTGATGGTGGGGGATCAGATTTTTTAGCGACAGAATCCAATATATCATCATCAAACGAATGCGAATAAAATGTGAAACCATCTCCAACTACTTTCACCATGTACAATGGAATCTAGAGATAGCAATACATTATAACAACGAGCATATTATGAGTGGCTAGCATGACTCACCGTACTTAGTTCTGTATATTTGACTTTCACGTCTGATGCACATGTAGTTGCACTGTATGCACGTTTTTTACTACGCTAGAATACACGAGGAAAATGAAAGGGTAAATATGATCTACTATCCGTTCTGAAAAAGACTGATGATACCCAGCAGTTTTTGAATAACTTTTCAACAGAAAGAGGTAGAACAATGCGGTTTTCAGTATTCGATAGAGGAGATAATGAGAAGTGAAACTGTGAAAAAATCAGGTTAGCGCGTCAGGTTTACCATGGTGAATCCTTCTGTACAAAGGCCGAAAGCTATCCATTTCTAGGCAAAAAAAACGAACTTTTGATTTTGAAATGTTGGTTCTATGCTCTGAATTGTGCGCTCTAAAAGTGCACAAGTTCCGTCTCTCTATCTCTTTTGTTTCGGAAGTTACAGGCAAAACGAATTCAAATAACTCGTGAAAGTCTATATTAGGGTTTTCATGTAAAATTAGGAAATTTTTAACGCACTCAAAATCCAGCCAGACTATGTTAGAATACTACGGTATACTCGGTTTTATCTGCTCAATATGATTCTGTAGTTAAAATTAGTAAAAAATATTCTCTGACCACTGAAGACTTATAGAAAACCTTCTCAAAAATCAGAATAGTTTAGATTGATTTTCAAAATCTGCATTGAATTGTATGAAATAGTGTAGATAAAATAGAGTATACCTATGTATTCTGACATAGTTTGGATCGATTTTGAGTGAGTTATAATTATCTACTTTTATGTGAAAACAGGCAAAGCTGAGCTGTTTTACTAATATAGACTTTCACGAAATAATTGAATCTTTTTCGACAAACCAACATTGCCACAAGAGCCAAGATGGGCGATAACCTATGTTCCATGTGTTCTGGGAGCTCCCAAACATGTAGTTTAGCCAATAGAGAGCTCCTCGGAAAATGCCTGTAACTTCCGAAACAAAAGAGATAGAGAGACGGAACTTGTGCACTTTTAGAGCGCACAATTCAGAGCATAGAACCAACATTTCAAAATCAAAAGTTCGTTTTTTTTGCCTAGAAATGGATAGCTTTCGGCCTTTGTACAGAAGGATTCACCATGGTAAACCTGACGCGCTAACCTGATTTTTTCACAGTTTCACTTCTCATTATCTCCTCTATCGAATACTGAAAACCGCATTGTTCTACCTCTTTCTGTTGAAAAGTTATTCAAAAACTGCCGGGTATCAGTCTTTTTCAGAACGGATAGTAGTATTTATCTTACATGCTTACGATTGTATTGAGCTGCAGCGATTGCTTCACAGACAAGTTGTGGTTCGCCTTCAAGCTGTTCCTCTTTTCTTTTGTTCTATAGAATAAAAACGCACGTGTTGAATAATCAAAGAATTGTTCCAGACAATTACCTCAAATACAGCTAAACGGAATTGATTGTTAATATCCAACATAGTGATGTCAGCAATAGCGGTGGCTCATCCGTTCGACATTTCGAATTTCAATACGTTTCGAGATCTAAAATAATGTACATTGAGATAAATTTCAGCACAGAAAATCAATAACTATCCCATCGGAAGTGGATCTCTCATTTTTTAAGAGTCAGGAAATACAAAAGTAGTACGAAAAACAGTTACCCACTTACAGTGATACAAGATTTTTCTCATTAAATCCCGATAAATTTAATAAGCACAGCACCATGTCATCAACAGCTGATTCATATTTGCCAAAACCAACAGTAGCTAAATAGATCAATTTTGCTAACCACATGGCGTTTGAATCTTTAGGAAACATTCGGTATGCTAGATTATAGATGAAATAGCCAAACAAGCTGTTACCAAGGCTTTAGCACGATCTAAATTAAGTAAATAAACGATTTCTGGTAACACAGACTTGCACTTTAAAAGGAAATGCAATCTCACCTGATAGATCTGGTACTTTTTGTACCAACAAATGTTTCAGTTCATCAACGGAAGCAAAATCAATATTGTACGATAAAAGTGTATCCTCCGCCCAATCACTGCCCCACAATGGACCTGGAAGGCTTTTTCTTTTTAAAGCTCGTTGAGCTCTTACTGAAAATCAGTCAGAACGACAATAATATATCTCATAAAATTTACCAGCGGTCAGCTTTTTTACCTAAACGCTCCTCGAGGATTGTCATTAATTGATTCCGATGTTCGAGTAGTAGTTTCTTGTGTTCGAGTAAGAGGGTCTCTTTTTTAAGAAGATCCGGTGCTAACGATCGATCACTCTTTACTTGTTCATTTACATCTCGTAGTTCATCATTCAACGCTTTCACCTCATCTACGACACATTTGAATTCAGTTGAAAAATCTCTCAGTCATATTAGAATAATCTGAACAGTCATTAAAACCATGACAAAAGTCACAGTGGCTTAAGTCAATAAATTTGACTTAATTCTCTAGAAACGTTCGATCATTTATAAAAGTATTCAAAGTAAAAGTACTTTAAATACAGTTTAAACTAAACTAATTAATTAAAAATGACAATCGCATCGCATCCCCCTTTTAGCGGCAAAAACATTGAGAAGGGAACGAATATTTAAAGATAGACAAATTCTTTGTTTACGCGCAGAAAAAAGCAGTTGAGTATGACTATTTTCACTTAACGGCTATAAAAAGTAATTTTGCTGCTCGTTTGTCCAAACACCGTCCTTCCGCTTAAACTTAGGAGACTTTTTCAACTACAAGCGGACTAGTTCTAACACACCATTGTTGTAATAGTTAGTTGACGCAAGGTGAAAGCATCGTTCGAAACTGCACTGTGAACCATCATTTTTTACTTTGGCAGTTAATGAAATGCAATTTTATTTTTAAAGAAAAAAATCTTTGCTAAAATGACTGAATCAGTCAGTCGAACCGTCTTATTCAGCAATTCAGTCACTTCACTTTTCTGATATACATATGCAGTCTTTTAGCCAATGTATATATATATATGTATATACATTGGCTAAAAGACTGCCAGTCATGATGGCTGACTGCATTAATTTGATTATTGAAATTAAAAAGTTTCACAAAACTTGTTTGGCTGGTGACGACAGTTCTCGAATTCTCAATACGAAACGGCTGCAAAGGTGTACTATTTTAATTAAAAAGTTATAGTGTTGATTGAATGTCGCTAGTCTAGTGGCAGGAAGTTATTGACGAATCTGTGTGAATCAGTTTCAATAGTAACTATCGATCGAAATCAATTCAAACTACCGAAATACCATTTCGAACTCATTCTCATTTTGACTACTGACAGAAATAAAACTGTCATATGTTCTTTCATTGAATTTGACGAGGACAACGGGAAATTTGTTTGTTCAGATCCTTACCCTAGTCGAGACTCCCGACAAAACTTCCATGGGACTCCTGTCATGGGGCCCTGTTAGGTTCCTGCGGGAGTCAGATGGGACTTCTAAGGACTTTCGGTGGACTCCCGCAGGACTCAAAGTCCCACAAGCGTCCCGAGCGAGCCCTCAGAAATCCTTAGGAGTCCCTTGAAAGTCTCACCTGACTCTCGCAAGATTCCGGCAGGACCTCGTGACAGGAGTCCCGTGGGAGTTTTGTCGGGAGTCTCGACTAGGATATGTACATGGTCTAAATTGTTTGGAAAAATTGAAAGTATTGTGAAAATTTCTCACTTGTCATGTACATTTAACAGTATTATCCAAATGTTGTTAGTTCACATATGGTATCTTATATTTGTTCTGTCTGTGAACCTGGGGCCTGTTTCTTAAAAAAACTTAAGTAGAAAATCTGACTTAAGTCAAACTTAAGTCCAAAAAAGTCTTTGTCTTTTTTGACTTAAGTCAGATTTTCTACTTAAGTTTTTTTAAGAAACAGGCCCCAGGACTGGAAGTGGTGTGCTATTGAAATGATATGTTAGACACGACCTATATCGTGTTTCGACCGATTAAACGGAATAAATCAGCCGAAAAGAAAGGTGATTATGATGAAAATGAATGTGTGCTAAAATGATAAATTTTGTTTTACAATCGCTTTTCTGTCACAGAGCCTTGGAAACTTGAACTGGTCCTCGAGACTCTTTCTGTAACTTATCTTTGAACACAGTTGAGAATATATACATCAGACGTCACAAAAATAATTCGATGATTCGATCTTCACTGGCTGTTACTATCCACTTACTAATCGTCGTTCTGACGCTTAACCAGAGAAAAGACAGATTCATTGTCACAATTTCCCTATAAGTCATGCAAATTTAGTGCGGTTAAAGAAAGAAAATGATTTTGTTATTTTAAACTCAACTCGTTTGAACTAAATAAATTTTCTTAACAAAATTTATTTTGTCGAAATAAGTCGAGTTTAAAATTGCAAAATGGTAAAAAGATTATGTTTATCACAAAAATTTGGTTATTTAAGACCTATGCGAGGGTATAATCATTTTATTTACGAACAATTTTAACGTCGTTTAGATTTATATTTGTGCTCAGGACAAGAATGATTAAAAATAAACATTACAAATATGAATAAATTTTAATACCAAAATTTTCCAAACCGCAAGATTTACAATCGTATTCGTCTATTGAGTCGTTAATCTACCAAGAATCTAGATTACAAATACGTTATTCAAGATGTCATATCAACCGACAATGATTAGCAAGTGTTAATGACGATTGTACAGTGAGAGTTTGTAAAATTGAAACAATGAAGTACATGAGAATATTCAACTTTAATAGTCCTATTTTGTCATTAGAATGGAATCTAGTGCTAAGCTATGGCATGTCAACATAATGTTATTATAACGAATCCGAATTTAGCTAAGAAGAATAGACAGGTAATACTGAGTTTCACATTAATAAAATAAAGTCTCCAGCTATCTGACATATTAGATATTTCCCCTAAAGGTGCTAACGTCAACTTTACTCTGCAAAATCGATTATAGTAAATAATAGCCATATTTTAGGTGAACAAGCAAAAACATTGTTTACAGATGAATTTCTTAAATAAACTCAAGCTGATTAATTTGAAGATCAAAATGATTATATTCGATATTGATTCGCAAGGAGATAATTTAATTATCGGGGGCTAAGATACGAAAACCAACGGGTTGAATTTAAATGTACGTTACTGATGTCGGTCTGACCAAATACAAGCTGTGTAGAAGAGATTACAGATGTCCATTCTGGACTCTTGTTGACCACAGTAGATCGACTTTTATTGTTTCATCACTCGTTTGCATCAATTCCGACGAACTGAGGCGATAAACAGTTAGGATTTCTATGAGGAAATTAACAGATATTTTTAATAATTTTTCTTGTTTTTATCTTCTTACGTACATCATAAACAGACATTCAGTTATACTATTGAGAGATCTTGACATGGATCTAGTTTCATAAACTCTATCCGGAATCGACCAAGAAGCACCATTTTAGATCAACATGTATGCATATTTTTTTCTTCTTGTGTTTTAGCTAAGCGTTAAATCATACGAAACGTACAATTCGATCAAGTAAATATCAATAAAAATTATCATTGTTTGCATTGGCTAGTGACGATGGTTCATGTGTTATATCATATTGTGTAGTGATCTATTAAGATTTATTAAAAAATTCATTAATTATATTGGTCAATACTAATAGGACGTAAAATAATCAATAATATTGGTTTTCTAGATTGTTTGTTTCAATCTCCAGCTCCATGAATTTTTACATTTAAATCGGATTAAATATAAACTGGTTTGTTTTTGTTTCAAATCTATTTTATAATTATTTTTTATAAATAATAAAACAGAGATTGTTTCATTTGTTTTTAAATGACGGTATTAAAGTGCTTTCCTCTCATTAGATTAGTTCTGTACTGTGCTATGAGCCGTTTCAGTCGTTTTTTCATCACTACTAAACTACGTTTTATATCTATTTCTTTTCAGATAATTTCAGATTGATGAATGAATTAAAAGAAAAGAAATATCGATCTGTAGAGTTTGAAGCTCTGTGTACTGTTTTGTGAAAATATTTAATAAAACCCTTCTCTTTCACATATCAATTTCTTTTTGTTGATTATTTTTCATTTCTCGATAAAAAGAAAGGCGTATCCAATTAGACAATTGAGAATTGTATAGTGTCCGGAAATTTACATGTAATTATCTGATTTGAATCAAACGAGTTCGTTAATGATGATTATAATTTAAATTGATTTGTGACTAGTTATTGAACAATCGAAAGTATTAATGGATAAATAATTAACTAAAATGATAATTTTTATTTTGTATTGAAAATGGTAGGTTTCTATTAGAATTTTAAGACTACAAACATGTTATTTTCAGAACAACACTATCCATGTTTTGATTTAAGATATAACATACAGTTGCTTGTCACTTTTTGTTAGATATAAACTGATTCGAACCCAGCTGTTTCAAAGTGTTCTTCTCAGAGAAATTTTTCAAAGTCATGTTTGTGTATGACATGACATAAATCTGTAAAATCATATTTATTCTTCCGGTTGTTATTTCTTCTTTTTAGTCCCATCTTTTACCATCTCAAATGACTCAAAATACTCTATTAGAAGTTGTTTTCTTGTTCTTTCAAAAAATTTTGCCGTCGTTTGACCTTTGCTATTCTTTTTATACATGCCTATTTTTTTTTCTTCTCTCTCTCTCTCTCGTTCGTTTGTTCGTTCGTTCGCTCTCTGCAGCCATTCTTTCTCTCAATTTTATATGGGGAAGGGGAGGGAGCTGTTGAATACGTTTTCATCAAAATGTCGATCTTTTTTTATGCTTCATAGAACATCGCGAACAGTAACAAAATAAATAATACAAACTCTTCTTTTACTCTTCCTCTCTTTCTTTCTCTCTCGCTGGAAGTGAGAAAGTGAAAGAAAAAAAAAGAAGTTTTTATGATGTTCACTAAGGTTTTCTATAGATATACGTGGCATCTTCATTATTTCTTCACTCCTTTCTTTTTTGTTTTTCCTGTTAGTATCGAAGGAAAACGAAGAAGAAGAATAAATCTGTAAGTAAAACTGATAAGTTGAAGATCTGCGGATAGATATACGCACTCGCACTGTTTCTCTTTCTCTCTCTCTTGCTCTGTCAAGTCAAAGATGAAGAAATGATGAGATGATGGCATTTTATAGACGAAACTCGCAAGGAAAACACATACAATAGAGAGAGAGAGAAACAGCTAAAAGAAAAAGGAATGTTTAACTGGAAAGAAATTTTTCCCTTGTTCGTTTTTTTTTTTTTTCCATTGATATATGATTTACAGTTGAATGACAACAACAAAAAGAAGTCAAGTGCTTACGGTGTAACTTATTTTCTCGGAAGGTGGGTTTAAAAAAGAAGGAAATATTGAAGTCCCATGCCTGTTTTAAAATTATACAAAACTATATTGTTATTCGATTTCTACTGTTCGTAGTAATAATAAAAACCAAAAATATGGTTATAAATAATATTAACAATTTTTTATCTTTAACAGTTCAATTTTTCATCAAAATTTTTAAAATTTTAAAATTTTTCGAATTAATTTCGTACTTCCAGGTATTTCCTAATAAACATCATCATGACTGTAATGATGCTGTAGCGGAGAAATAGATGATGATAGAGTTATGTGTTCCAAATAGTCTGGAAAAATTTTAAAAAAACTTTTTTCTATTGATATTCGTCTAAAAATCTTTATGTTTTTTGGGATAAATTTTATTTTAATATCTCAGAGATTTTTATGATTTAAGATTTTCATGGAAGAAAACATTTCTTTTTTTTCCTTTTTTTTTTCTTTTTTGTGTCTTATTCTCTAAATTCGGCCTATTTTGATACGTATTATATTCGCATCCTTTTAGTGTGCACATTTTTTTATTACAGTAATTGAATTATAAGAAAACAACCTTGTGTTTGCTTTCGCGTAATTAAAAAAATGCCACGAGCAAAAAAAATGAGGTGGAAGTTCATAATATCAACTAGGGTGTACATCAGTTCATCTTGTAATATAAAAAATAATATGAGAGATATAAATCAGGTACAATGTTATAGTAATAGAATATTAAAAAAAAAAATACATATGTATATATATATATATATATACATATATGTACTCTACATAATATAACAATCTATGAACATTGTACTTGTCAGTTAATAGTTAAAATTTTTGATTGATCTACTATAGAGTGCATTGATTTTTTTTTTCTTCTTAGCATAAAGATTCTTTTACCTTGTACCTAATGATCGATGGATTGTTTTTGATTGAAATTTTTGACTATTAACGAACATTGTGATAGTTTTAGTATTAGTTTTGTCGATTATACTGAATGGTTATATTATTTTTTAAATAGAATAAAGAAGACGTAGATTACGTATTAAATTTATAGATTATTTGTGCTCGAATTGAGGCTATAATTGTCTATGAAATGGCCGAGTGGCTAGGTTGGAAGGAAAACTATATGAATATTATATTCTTTTCTTTCTTTTTTTTTTTTTTTTTAAAAACGGAAAAGAAGCTTGAGGCAAATTTTGATGGATGAGTATCACGTCATCATTTATTGACTTGTTCAATTATAAACACATATATCTCAACGGATTCTTGCGGCTTTCTTCTCTATTTTTTTTTTTTTGTTTGTAAAAAAAAATGATGACAATGAAGAAAAGATAGGAGAACAATTAATTTTTTGTTTTATCCTATTTATAATTTTCTACTTAGTAAAAGAAATCGTTTTGAACGTGATAGTGCGGGCATTGATTGCGTGTTCCTAACAGGAGAAAGAAAGAAAAAATTTGGTTTGTATATGTATTGAGAATAGTATAGGTCTATATCGGATGATATGACGACCATTTTGAAAAGTAAAACAAAAAATATTAACATTTTCATTATGAACATAAAAGATAAGATTACCGATTCTTTTTTTAAATAAAGTCATTTTAGTACGTTGACTAACTAATTCTCTCATTCTATATAATGATCTTGCTAATAAGAAACATAATATATAAGTAAATATTTTATACAAATGTTAAATATATTGTTATTGTTTCAAAAATGTTTCATAATTTTTTGACTCAAGTATCTAATAAAACTGAATTGATCATAAATATAAAACAATTTCCTCATACACTATGATCTAGCCTATTAAATTCAGATAGTGACCATAGTTCGTTTAAATATACTAAGATATAAGAATGAGATGATGAGAGAGAAGGAAAGAGAAAAAGAACAAAATAATGATTCCTTTTCTTTTTACAGAATATATTTAAGATGAATAGTCTTCGTATTTTTATTTGAGATGTGAGACTCAAAATGGAAGATATTTTCCATCATTTTTGTTTATTTTACAAAATTCTATCTGACAACGAGAAGAATTTTCTAATTTAGAAAAAATAAACTAAAATTTTAAGTCTGTTTTGCATGGAATAAGTTCTATTATAAGTTAGGATTTTTTTAGTGTCTAAATGAGATCATAATTATTTTATTTTGTTTTCGATATAATGTACAGATCGATCATTGTTCCATTGAGAATAAAAGAATTGATTAATATCTTATTATCAAAATCTTATCGTTTAAATCAAACATTGTTGTTTTTCTTTTTAAATATTAAGACATTTTAGTTGTAGATTAAGATAAACAATGAAAAGAGTGCATTTACTTTGCATGTTTTTTTTGTTTTGTTTTTTAGTTATTATGTAATGAGAAAAACAAAAATCGAGTAGTCATTTGTATATTAGACTCAAAATTAAATAGACTTGAATCGAACTAATTTTAACATTTTTCTACTTAAAGCCTACACTTTAGTTGAATAAGAACAAAAATATTCTTTTAAATAGCGATTTAAATATTAAAACCAATGTTGTTGTCATTCATTTATTATTTATTAATTAAATATTGTTTCTCGTCATAATATTCATTTTCTTTCATGTTCTGTTGAATAATAGTTTTGTTACATTTGAAAGTAGAATACTATTTTTTCTATTAAAAAAACTTATGGTTATATATACATATATAATTTTTAAAAATGATGTTGACATATTCGAACTTGTTTATTTTCGTTTTATTCTCCTATATATAGAATAAGGTTTAAAAGAAAAAAAAATGAAGAAAAAAACGACTAGAAAGTATAATATAAGAGATATTTGTATGGATGTCAATATGTATATATTATGGCAGATTTGAGCTTCATCTAGTAAGAACTGCATTTCTTTTTCTTAGTTAAATTCTAAATTTGATAATATAAAACTGAAACTGAATATTTATATATGTTTTAGTTTTATTGAGGTAAAACTCTGATTCCCGTTTGGTCTACAACATAAATTATTAACAAATTATCTTTGTCGTATTTTGCAGTTCGCTTACTCTCTCTCTCTCTCTCTCTCTTTCTATCATTCTCTCTTCTTTGTTATAGATCTTTTGTACTTTGTTCTCTTATAGAAATATATATATATACTCTTACTTACGTTTGAGAGACAAAGATGTATTCAATGAGATGAAAAGAAAGAAAAAAGTTTGATACGGTGTTTTATTCCAGTCTATTTCTTTATTTTCTAATCATAATGTATATTGATACATACATATAGACATAATGATTGTTGTGGCCGAAAGAAATATCCACATTTAAAGATTATAGTATTGAAGAGAAAAAATTTTTTCATCTAACGCACGTGGAGATTGCACTGGATAATAAATTTAGCTGTTAAATCTAGAAATAGAAGTATTTTAAGTTCAAAACATTAATAGTGAGATAGTTATCAATGGCAAAACTGTTAGATTGACTTTAACATAAATCCCTATTATATTAAAGTTATAAAAATATTGTTCACATTTAAATACAAATTCTTATTTTGAACGATTAATAAAATGTTACGTTTTTTTATTTGAATTAGTTAAGTTCATTGTTTCTTTTAGTAGTACTCAATATACATCCATATATATGTATATTTATTTTTGAAAGAGCATGATATGATTTATTATGATGCAAAATCAATCTGTATATAATGATTGTGTGAAATATGTCTTCTATTTTTTTTTTAATATTTCCGTGGTTTTTTTTTATTTTTCTCAAGAACTCACACTCTTAGAATTGAAAAGAAAAATCTGTTTGTGCTGTTCACTATGGCATTATATCTACGATCTGTAAAACTTTTTGGTATTTCTTGTATCTATTTTATCAAAAGTTGTGTGACATTAATATAAGAGTTATCTTTTTTTTCTCTTTTTCTTTGTTTATATGTGGGTGTAGGATTTCCGGAGTATTTATAACGGTGTTCGCATCTTCTTAGAATTATATGTGTATTCTGTTCTGTTTGTATTTTTCTCATGTTGAGAAAAATAACAAAACTATTTCCTTCATCTCTATACATACACACACACATAATAATAATAATAATAATAACAACAACATACATACAGGTCTCAAACTATAACTGCAACATTTTTTTTCTTCTTCTTCTTCTTTTCTTTCTTATTCTTTGTTCGTTTTCTTTTCTATTAATTCTTTTTTACGTGCCACTTTCGGCATCACTGTATACAATCAATTACACGTACGATATATCTTATTTAACAAATCTCAATCTACTACTATAAGTTAATATAGACATGAATAATATCAATAAATTTGTTGATAAATCAATAGTCAAACAATGTATTTTAAATTCAACAAAATTTTGTTAGTCAAATTATGAAACTAGATAGATAAATAGTAATAGAATATTTATATTTTTAATAAAGTTAGACTATATTTGTACACTTTACAAAATAGTGAAATGATCTTCATTGAAATATATACATCGATCATGCTAAATTTAAATAATATTTTCAAAAAAAGGTTTACTTGACATTCTATTCTGACTTTTGAATAGCGTGAAATAGATGATGAAACTTCATTTAAAAAATCAAACTTCTAGAATGAGTGCTTGTTTTTTCCCTGACAAATTTTATAATGTTTTGTTAAACAAAAAACCAGAAATAAAAATAATGTGCTAAAAAATTTTAAACTAATATGTGTCATAAAACGAGAAATATCTAAAGTTAAATAGTTTAAAATGATGTAGATGAGAAACGCTCTCGCTTGGAATAAGTGACTCTTGATGTATGTCTTTAAAAAAGTATAGTCTAGTTTTCTCATCCTTTTTTCTATACGTTTATATATCATGTTGGTAGAGTATCGAAAAAACTAGTTTTTTTTTCTTCTATATTACACCTATAACTAATTGTGTTAGGTTGTAGTTGGTAGTGGTGTTTCTCATTTACTTTTTTTTTTTAAAGATGTGCTCATACCGGAAATGAACATGTTATTAGATAGAGGGAAGAGTCTATATAAAAAAAAAAAGAAAAGAGGAAAAAACGTAGTTTCTTTTACTCTTCTTGTTCTTTATACACACACACACACACACACATATATGGCTTTTCTTTTAGTTCGCGCGATGCAGTTTTCACACCTTGATACATCTATACACATATATATATATATATATATATATATATATTCTTTGGAGGTTTTTTTTTTTTTTTTGTTGTATGTGTATATAAGGTATGCAAACGTTTTTTCTTGTCTTTGTTTTATTATTATTTTAAATATAAAAAACCGTTTTTTTTTTTTTTCTTCTTTCTCGTCTTTTGCTCTTCCGATTGGACTTTTTTATTAGGAGAGAACACATACATACATTGTTATTTTTATTTGCTCGTCTATTTTTTCAGAAACTACAGCATGTATTATTATGACAGTAATATGTTTTCTGTGTACCATTTTTTTCAGAATTTTTTGTTTTGTTGATGTTGCTCTTTTCTAGACACTCGTTTTATTTTTTTTTTCTATTGACATATGAGTATGTTTACATGATTTTGTTTCCTATGAACACATATATACACTATCTATTCACGTGTTCAAACAATATGCAGAGAAAAATAGTTCAATTGTTTGTTTTATAGTTGTACATATAGTCGATATATATATCTCTCTCTCTATATATACGTGTTCTCTACGTTGATTCTGTCGTACATATGAATTGATTGAATGACGACTGTGTTGAACATGGCGAAAGCGAGAGAGAGAAAGAATCGGAGAAAAAAAAGAAGAACACTCATTTATTTGTTCTTTTTGACAATCAGTGTGTGACACACTTTATGTTCAATAGAAAAAAAAAATATATTTTTGCCTGAAAGGTGGGAAAAAGATTGCACAAAGTTGTTGTGTATGTGTATGGGGGTTTACTTTTATTTTATTTTATTTATTCAACTTCTTTTTTTAGATCATTTTTCTTTTTTTCTCATTTTTTTTCCTAATCTAAATTCGACTAAAATTTTAATTTTTCTGTTTTATTCACGATGGATAACGGCCCAGATAATTTATTATATTTTAACAAAAAGAGAAGGCAAGCACCAAAACTTTTAATAATTTGGTTTATACACTTTACGCTATAAACCAGGTCTTTCGGTCTCTCTCTTATTGAAAATACTCATCTAAACTGTCGTTTTAGGGTGAGATAACACAATTAAACGGCAAAAGCTTTAATATTTCAATTAACAAATGATAATTAGAATTTGACAATCAATATTTCATGAAAGGAAACGCAAAAAAAGCAAAAAATTCAGCAGCTTCTGCTGTATCAGCTACTACTTTGGCTACAAATGCAGGTAAATGATAACATACATGGTCTCTATATAACAATCAATTCATTCAATCTTTTCTTTTGTAGCGCTTAATAACGATCTCAATGCAAATACACCTTATGCAGAACAAGATTATTGTGA
>CAJNOQ010002481.1:0-24114 GCA_905250885.1 Didymodactylos carnosus | reverse complement strand
ACTCGAACAAAATCCTATCATCCGACAGTCCTTAGGGATGGAAAAAAACACTGAACTATAGGTAAACAGACATGATGAACATGAATCCGAGATCAGCTTAGGTATAATATTTATGAGCAATCCATGATTTGGGTTGGATTTCTAGAAAAGCTTCACAAAAAAAGTCAGTTATATAAAGTGAAGACGTGAGGCTTTTGTAGTACTAGTCGAATAGTGTGTGGGATAACAACATCTCAAAAAGTTGACGTTTAGTTTTCGAGGAGGCATGTCACGGGTGGATTTTTCGAAAAGCAGGCTTCACGACTAAGCCTACCATGGAAAAGTGCTGATGACTTGCTTCCTGCGTCATTAGAACAAGTTTGGAAGCCGCTTTCCTTTGATCATAGATAAAGTTGTGTTTGATTGCGCTTTATAAAATGAACGATTTTCTCCAAAGTAGGTAAGACTTCTGCTCAAAATTTTTTTCGAAACGTCAAAAGTGAAAACTTAATTTGCAGATGACAATACAACCTTTCACGCTCTATCCACTGGTACCGTCAGAAAAATTTTAACATCAATGGTTAAAATAAAAATCAGGCTTTCCTAGGTCGTCTGAAGGCAAAAAATAGACTTGTCTAACCACTTTTTCAACATGTTTCGCATAATATCTAAGCGAAAAGAGGTGAATTTATAAACAACCCAAGAAGCTCTACAAGATAGGCATAGTGGAATTTTTCTGGATAAATGTGGCGTATAAAGTGGGCGGAGCTGTGCGGAAGTGCCCAAGTATTAAACAAAACATACTTTCAATTAATATGTAAATGAATTTTTGTTAATCTTTCTGGAAAGCTAGAGAAACAGCTAACTATTAGAGCCCCGCAGGTTAAACCTAACCTAACCTAACCTATTGGTTAGGTCAGATTTAGGTTACGATTTTGAAGGTTAGGTTAGGTTTAGGTTATAAAATTTTTTATAGGTTCGATTATAGATTACGGCATTGATAACCTATTTTTAACCTAAACGAAAAAAAAACGATTTTGAACGACTACATTAAAATGGCTAATATTTTGAGTAAAACGCAATCTTATTGGGTCAAATAACTAATAATAGACAACAATAACAGAGCCTTCGTAACATCGAGAGTTTAACGTGAAATTCTGGTCTACTCTTATCTCCCTACTCAGAAAGCTCTTTTCCAAACGTTGCATTAAAGAATAGAAGACTTAACCGATTCATTTCTTTATTGATTTAAAATGTGATTTATTTTATAAACTTTTCTATCAGACGCTGTTTAGATAAGAAACAAATAACGATCTGGAACAAAGCTGAAGTTTAGCTTCTGAAACCAGGTTTTGGGAAAAAATTAAATAGCCTATATTAGGTTAACCTAGGTTAGGTTACAAAAAAATATTAATAGGTTAGGTTATGAAGATTTTTATAGGTTAGATTATAGGTTGTCAAAAAATCGTAACCTGCAGGGTTCTACTTCCCATATCATATTACTATATTTATTTTGTTTGTTGCTGTTTTACAGTGTTTTTTGTTTTGTATTCAAAGTTCGTCTATTTTAAGCGTTTTTTCTTATTTAAACATGTGACTATTCTATTTTAGTTTAGATGTAAAGCGACTGCTGGTCATTAAATTAAATCAATTTTAATGGCAACATCTGAATCAACAGTTACATTTACAAGTACGTATAATCATAACGAAAATAATTTTTAGAGGATAATAAATGATGTCGTTTGCGCACTTTTTTCGCTCTTATATGAACAAAATATTTAATTTTAATTAAAACAATTACTACTGATAACCTCCAGTTGAGGTTTAACTTCATAACTTCAAGCGTTGTATAAAATACAGACACGGAACAGTAGTGGCACAACTTTTGTAGTTTTACTGCAAAGCTAAGTTCATGTGTTTGATAGTTTTAGTTTAGAATACTATAATGAAATATTTTTCCGCTCGTATTCTGAAAGAATAAAGCTTATATCAAATATTTAATTTTGATGAACATACAAAGAACGATTACAAAAATAAACAACTTATTTTTCAAATCAATGGTCAACGTATAAGTTTTGTTTGACAATGAATGATTATTTAACCACTCGCGTCAAAAGATATAATAAATTTTGCGTATACTATTATTAATCGACGATTTAATTTTAACTTTTAATCTTTAAAATCTGGATTTAACTTTTTTTTGTTTTATTTTAGTCTTTATTTGAGCGTAATAAATATTTTAGTATCTCTTTCAGTTATAAACTGAAATGAGCATATTTTTTCTCTTTAGTAGTGAGAACAGCAGTAAAATTTTATCTGGAACAGTAGTATGACACTCAGCGCCTTGATACTCAGCATATGTGGCGCTTTCTAAAAACAAATATTTTATAGTAACGAAATATAAAGAAAGGAAAAAATGATAGTGATGACTTTGTGATGTAATATTCTATAAAATCATTATGAAAAAATAAAACAAGATTTTGCACGATCAAATGCTAAAAAATCATATGATCTTGTATGATCTTATGAATCTTATAATTAGATCTTTTGATATAACTTTCTAGAATCTTGGCATAAGATTGTATAAAACTATTTCTTTCAAGATCTTGTTGTAAAATCTTATAAGATATCACAAAATCGATACAGGAAAAATTTGACTAAGATATATAGTACATTTGTACACATGCAAATCATTGATTTATATGATAAAAAAGAAATATTTTCTTTTCTTCTAATTTATACGTCACTGACACGGAAACATCTCTAAGTGTGCCCTCAAGATTTTAGTGCAATATGATGATTTTAATATTTGATTTTTCCTGTAAAAAAGAAGCTCTTGTATAACTGATCATACTTTTTCATAGTCGTGTTGGCTAAACATAAAAGGAAGAAGATTGTTATGTAGAGATGTGACAGCTAAAATCATTATATTTGTGATCAGTACGCTCTATTTTATTATGTATTACACTAAAATCTTTAAGTCACACTTGCAAACGTTTCCTTGTGATTGTGAGCACAAAATGAAGTATACGTGTAAGACAAGTGACTGTATACGATTCTTGGATGTTGCGGTTCTATTTATGCTTGAAACATTGTGAAAAGCAAAAGTATGAGATCTGGAGGAGGAAGGATAATTGGTACCAAAGGACTAGGATAAATGCTCAGTTGAGTATTATAAAATCTTACTTTTGTAAGATATCATTAGTTTTATGCAACTTCATTTGAGTTTTTATCACCACGAGAATTATTGGAAAATCTTTCAATATTCGGGAAGAATTATTCCATAAAATCTTACGAAATTTCGTACAATCTTGCAAAATCTTATGTATTTTTGAAGTTGATCTTAGAAGATTTAAATAAGATGTTGTTGTTTTATTTTGAAGATCGATTTTTAGCATAATTGAATATTCTGCTATTTTGAACATTATATCAGAAATGGAAAAAAAAAAGTAGGAGTACAAATGACAAATTGGATTTAACATTGAGTTAATGACAGGATTATCTCATAGATTGTTAAAATCTCAAAGAGAATGAGTTCGCTTTTTAGATTGTTTATGTTTTTTTTAGAAGAACTTCAGTTGTTTTTCTTCTTTTTTTTTTTATAATGAATTGCACTAATATTAAAATTAAATCTGTCATCAAACGCTATTGTTAAATAGAAAGAATAATGATTGTTTGACAAAAACATATTTTCCAGTCAATTTAATAGATAGTAAAGAATATAAGTATTGAACAAAAATATGTAGTTAAAAAACTTGAGATGGAAACGAAAATACAAACTGTTGTCGTCTTTTAAATATAAAATTAGACATTTCTATCACATACTCTGAGAAAATCGCCTTTAAGTTAATTAGTCTATCTTTCTTCTTTTTTTCGCCTTTGTATTTTTCAAGTATATTTATTGTTGATAATCGTATTATGCGTATTTTCTGTTCTTGAGGAAAATCTTCAGAGATTACTGACGTCAAGAAAGATATATAGGCGTTTGTCGAGATAAACCATAGAATAGTTTTGTTGAGCGATTATAAGTTTTAAAAAAATAGTCTTATACTTAATTAAAGAAGAAAACGTTAACGTCATGTTCATATAGAATTTTTTAGTCCCATAGTTCATGAGTTCGTTTGTCTTTTAACTACTGGATATAATTTTTGAAAAATGTTACTCTTTTTTATTGTATTATTGTTGACATCAGAGGATAATTAATATCGAATATTAATCTTTATAATGAAGAGAGAATAGAAATATAGTTTGTATTATCTTCTACTTCTATTTCTTATAAAATCGAATGTATGTGTTCTTTTTTGTTTCGCTTTTTATCTAGATTCAAAATTATCTTTTTTTTTTGGTGACTGTCGATAGGCGTACATAACTGATACTAAATAATTTAGACAGAATATAGCAGAAAGACAGATCATTTAATTGTACTAAAAAGCAGAATGTCACAAAATGAGAAAAAATACACACACACACACACGTTGTGCATGTCCGTGTGTGGTGTCTATAATAGATTAGGCTTTTACATAAATATCTATCCTCTTAAAAGAAAATATAGCTTATAATTCTTTTAACAGTTCCACAAAAAGGCTAAATAATGTTCACTTTTGTTATTCACTAGTCCAAAATACAACAGAAATAGATGATTCAATTGAAAGAGAAATCTGATAATATTTTTCATCTATAATCATCATGAGAGAATAAGCACCTGATAAAATTAAAACTTGCCGATCATTGATATCTATCTCTTTCATTATGATCGGTCATTTTCAATCAGTTTCATTGGTATAATCATAATAATGTGACATTTGTAAATGATTGATTAGGTGATAAATTCTCTTCTATCTTTTGTCTACGTCAATGTGTCAAATTTATAACATTAGAAGTCTCGTCTTTTTTTGTTCATTCTTTTGTGTATCTTAAATTTAATCTTGATGTGTAGCTTGTCCATGTTATCGTATCTCTTGTCCAATTCCTAGAATAAACTATTTCTACTCAGATCGAGATACGCTACTGAAGAAATTACTATTGAGGAACGCTAACTCCTACACATTTCATGAAGAAGTCAGCGCTCTTCAGTAGAAATTTCTTCAGTAGCGAGCGTATCTCGACTTTCTACTCATTCAAGTAGAGATGATAATTGGACACCAAATTAATTGAATGAAAATCTTCTCTATCAAAAGAGTAGAATCATGTGTCATGTTTTCCCACCATTTTAATCCTGAACCAGTGTATGGTCAATGCCACCGACAAGAAGATTATATATCAATGCAAGATATATATTTACATACACAGCTTAATATTATTATATTTGCTTACACTATAGCAGTGTGTATAGTCTTTCTTTTATTTATAAAATTTGCTTGTAGTAGAAATGAGACTCTGTTTATACAAATAAAAAGAGAATAGAATAAGCAGCACAAAAAAATGTGAATGAAAAACATAGTAAGAAATATATGGGCTATATATACATGTACATAAAGATTCTACTCCATTCTATCTACGTAAATGTACAACATATAAAGATAACTTTAATAAAAGCGTTCTCTTTATTCTTCTTTTTTCGAAAAACATAGATTCGGTGATTATATTAAAGACGACACAACAACTCTCTCTTGTCTCTATATTTAAGAAAATAAGAAAGAAAAAAAAAAGAAGACGACAATGCTACTGATGTTTCATTCATTTACTTACTATTGGTATACCATCTATTCTTTATAACTAATAATTATCTTATACACACATAGAAAAAAATTTCTTTACCTTGTTCAATTGTGTGACAGTAACCGACTACAATATATACAACATCTTTTGGTCAAATTTCTCAATCAAATATCTTTCCACAAGATGAAGATGATATTTGATTATGACTGATTGTATATTGTGTATCGAAAAGAAAGTAAAACAACAACGAGAACCTTGTCATCATTAGTCAAGGACATCAAAAAAATAAATAAAAATATGTTGGTGGACACGTATATACACCGGTGAATATCATTATCATTGTCGATATCAAATGTAAAGAAAACGTTTAGTCTAAAAGTAAGAATAACTAATCGCATACACGTACAAATATGGTAATTAGAGAACATATAGAAGGTTAAATGAAAAATTTTCATTAATCTTGATTAAGAAATACGAGTGATTTTGACAAAAATAATAAAATGTCATCATTATTAAAAGAAGAATATGAAGAAGAAGAAGAAGAAGAAGAAGAGCTCAGGTCACCATCAATTCCATTACCAAAGTTTCGATTAGAAAAAGACGACGAAATTCCCAACAGTTTAAAAGATTTATTTCTCAATTCAAAGAATAGAATAAATGATAAAGATGAACAAATCTTTTTGACTGGTACAACAGCCATGCCCTACAATTATCGTCCAAATCGTGTTCGTCGTTCAGCTTGTTCCGACTTACAAAGTACAACAATTCCCGAGGGTCGAATTTATAATGATCAATATGACAATAATCGTCGACGATCAAGTCTCTTTGCATCGCCATCTCTCTGTTCACCACCACCGATCCATACCTCATCCTCTTCGTCAACAATAGATGAAAATGATGATTATGTTAATTTATGTCGAAAACGATGTCAGTCATTGTACGGTGCAACAAAAACACCATACGAGAATCTCGTACGTCAAATACCTTTATCTTATGGAATTATAACACCAACAAACCATAATCTAGAGTCAAAAACTATCCATACTGATACCGGTGTAACTGTTAATTCTTGTTCATATTTAATGCCACAAAGTTTTTTTCGACGACATTCACATTGTTTAACACCAACTGTTTACGATAATGAACCTGTTACTGAGGATCCTTACATCAGTAGCACAAGTTTAATTGTCGAACAGATGCCTGACAACGATGATGTGGACAATTATTCGCGTTCATCGTCTTGTTTCGATGTGAATGAAGATCAACAGGGGCAGAATAATTTATTTCAACCAAAATCAAAGAAAAAATCGTGTTCTGATACAAATATTTTGCATCAAACACGTCATTCATTACCATGCGAAAATTCCAATACATCATTAGCAATTAAAAATTTTCTAAAACGACATCATTTATCATTATCTAAAACACCAACAACATCTTCTAGTTCACTTGTTTCATCAACAAATTCACTTTCATCTTCATCTTTACCATTAAATTCAACATTCCAAAATTTTAAACATTTTTTAACTTTAGTTAAATTACCAAAACAACAGCGATCATCTGTTTCATCTTCAGCATCGTCAACAGCCTCAGTAACGCCTACTCATTCAAGTTTACAAACACTGACAACTGGTAGTGAACATACATCGACATCATTAACCAGCAGTACTACACCAGATACAGAAAATGAATCAACAACAATATCAAAAAATTCACAAAAAAAGAGTACAACAAAACTGAAAATGTGCGATTGCGAATGGCACTATCAGGTAAGAAAGAGAACTTTATATTAATTGAGATATACATATTCGAAAGATAGATTTATTTTATTCCATCTCTGTTTATGAACAACAGGATAATTGTTTACAAAATACCAAACTTTTGTGTAAATTAATAGATTAATATGTGTGTTTAACCGCATATATTAATCGTAGAAAAACTCGTTCGTACTTCATTTGATATCGATTAAAAATTTATCGACAATAACTGACTTATCAAGATAACACATTTTTCAAGTACAAGATACAAAAATGTGTGCTAGTACTAACATAAAAATAAACTTAGATCAATCTTATAATATTTGTTTGTTGAAGAGAAATAAGTACCAAATGTATTAGTTTTTTTCAATTTCTCTGATAATTAGAAACAACTGCAAAAACATCTCACTCAGTGGTATAGATGTGCTAAGGTTTTGTTTTTTGAGGATCAAATATTTCTAATCAAACGTGACTATTTAATTACATAATAGAATAAACAGCTTGATATTTTTCCTTAGATAATATCACAAAAAAAAAAAGAAAAAAAAAAAATTTCTGATTGTAGTTGTAGTTGTTATCATCTTTTCTCGTTTCGTTGATAATGACAACAGAATACTAATAGCTTATTATAGCACTATCATTTGATCAAATGGCAAAAATTTTTAAGAGAATTTTGACGTCACAGAATCTAATCTAGGAAATAAGAAAAAGATTGATCTAAAAAATCTGTATGCAATTTGCACATATACAATTGGTCAAGCAACTGAATATTAAATAATTTATTTTGTACAAAATGATAATAGTAATAATGATGATGATGATTATTCGTTTTACATAAGAATTAATACACATATATTAAGAAAATAATCTTTTGTTTTGTTTCTAGCCTGATAAAGGAAATTGGTGTTCAATAAATGGTAGTGCAATAACATTAGGACCAATTGAATTACATAATTTAACACATATTGAACATAAATTATTGAAACGAATCATACAACAACGTTTACAAAATCTTGACATGGGACTAACCGTACATGTTCCCAAAGGTAATATAAGAATGAAGAGGAAGGAGACAAAAAAACGCTAATCCCATGATAATAACACTTCTAGAACTCTTTCTAGTTTGTGTGAATTAATGACTGTGTAATGAGATGAGAAGAGAAGTATACCGTGTGACTACAAAAGACTTCATCTTTACTAATGAACATTTGAAATGCTCTTTATATGCTATAAAATTGTATTCAATTATCTATTTTCTTATACTCTTGAGAAAATTGCTGAATACTTAACGCTTCTTTTTAAGTATTTTTTTTATGATTGATAGTCACGTATATTTCACAATTAATTATTAGTTCAATGTAATTAGAGAAGAATAACATTTACGTTTTTATAAAGATGTGGGTGGAATAGAAAACCTTGATTTCAAGAAAATACATGTCTTGATACAATGTCTAATTCTCCCAAATTATCTCCTGTGGCTAAAGAGTTAACCGTTTCTCTCTTTTAAATGTTTTTCTTCTGATATTCAGTTGTGCATTGATTCTGAAATAAGATCATCTTTATATCCTTTATATCCAAGATTATATTTATATTGTCTAAAGAAATATGAATAATACAAATGTTCTCCTCCTATCATGACCGTGAAATTTGGAGATAATCCTAACAGTTGAGAAAAAGTATTTTCATCGTTAAAAACTTTTAAAAAATTGGTTGTTTATTAATCATTTGAAGGCATTAAAAAAGAATTATTAATAACATATCTAAATTAAAACTGAACAGTTTCATAAAAGTTTTCGGCAATAGGTGGTTTTTTTTTATCTTTAGCACAGACGTCCCATTATAACAAATATTACAATAAAGCTAAGATTAAGAGTATTGTTTTTATTTTAATAATCCATTTAGAGTTTACCCCTATATACATTGATCGACTAACATGTGTTATAACATTGTCATTATATGATGACCTGTCTAGAATAAGGTTATGATATGCATTACGAACACTAATTATTTTAGATAAATTCCTTTAACAGAATTCTTCTCAAACATAAACGGATTATTTATCATTATTGTCTTCTTTCATATGCTATACAAAACGATATTTTTAGAAACACCCATTCTATCAAGAGACTTTGTTGAAATAGTATTTTTACCTAGTAAATAATAAATTAAGGAGAACAAATAAATGATACATCATCTCTAATATCGATCTATAGATACAATGTTAAAAATCTACGTTCTTTAGAAAATAGAAATGATGTTTTTTTCATTTGTCTTCTATAAAGATCTGATATGAATTTTTTGAAAATATGTGAAGATGAATTCTTTGACTTTGTATAGAATTTATTTTCAGTTCTTCAATCCTTTAGCTCTTTGGAGATATTTGTTGTCTGAAGATCTGCTGGCCAAAAAACTTCAAAGTTATTAAAGAACTCAGCTTTGAACTTTGATTTTTTGACTCAAACACTGCTTGAAATTGAAAGGCGAGATATGACAGTTAAACATCTGGCTTCCTCCGACAAAATCTACCCGAAAAAGAACCTTTTTCCTCAAAAACTTTGAAGGTTAATTTCTACGACTTCTGGGACACGTTTTTTAGTACCTACGAGCGAACACCGAGGCTTAAGGTGAAGTGAAATCATTAAATGTTCGATGATTTATCTAGTAGCTGAAGCTTCTCTGCTTTCAGAAAAATCTGATGTAAAATCAACGTTGAGCTAACATAGAATAACGAAGTGTAGTTACTTAAATTAAACTAGATCTCTTTCTAAACAGACTTCTTATAATTAGAAAATCCAAGCTTTTGTAAGCTTGGAACCTTTTGTAAGAAGAGGTGAAACTGTTGAGCCGGGAATAAAATAAGTCTTTATTAATCTAAAATTTATCATTGGATGAATTAGAATCTAAAACAGAGAAAAAAGTTAATCGTCAAACGAAATTTTTGTTTAAAATGAAATTCGGAGGATGAAGAGAGAAGAGATAGTCTTGATTTCATTTAGATAATTTTCCCATTTAAATTTAAGCAGAAAGTTTTCAATACCGAAATTAAACATAAAGACAAACTCCTTTTCTTCCGTCATCGTTCAATAATTAGAAACTTGACAAAGCAACGTTGACATCACACGCCCTCCCCAGGACAGCTACACATTTTTGTCGTCTTTTTATGGATTTGAGATCTCCAGAGAATAGCTGAGTTCTTCATACAACCAAAGAACTCGATTATTGAAGAACAAAATTCATCTGAAGAACTCAGACCGTTCAAAAACTGAAAATAAGCTGAAAAACTGGATATTTGTTCTTTACGTTTCCAAGAACTAATATAAGCTCTTCAGCTAGTTCTCTGAAAGATCGAAAAACAACGATTTTTAAAAGTGTAGAAATTAAGACTGCATCTAAATTCTTCTTTCTCACCCTCAACCTCACCCTTACTCCTCACCCTCATATACTGTTGAATAAACTGATTAAAAAAATATATTTATGTTAATGGAAAAAGATTTTCTACCATTCTCTTATCGCGTATAACAAAATCGTTGCAGCGAAACGGGCTCCCATTTTCAAGGAACCAAATATCATTTACTATTTTTTTGGAACTCACTATGAACTATGGTGCGACTTTAAGTTTTAATGATGGAAAAAATAAAATCGTCTGATAAAATAAATAATTTAGACAATTTAGTCTATAAGTAAATATGTTAGTCTTGTGAATGTGAGTTCGTGACTTCTGTCTCATCATTCGTACAGATGTGGTTTATCTATTGCTTTTGGTCTCTACTTCTCCTCGCTGTGTGTAATACGTACACGCCTTGATTCTTTTATCTATCACCATAGATAAAAAATGTCGGATTTAGTTCACTAAATTCAGTGGAAAGATGCCACATTAGACCTTTTTTTGCTGGCGAGCAGTTTGAGACTGTTATGCTTCAATTTTTCCTCACACGTTTCTTTTTATAACAAGTTGATCCTGAGTTGTATTGTGTTAACATATTGACGCATATAACAAAAAATTCAAAATTTTCTGGATGTTCATCTAAATACGTTTATCTGATTCTTTAGAAGAGCCGGTGAGAAAACGAAAACATCATTTTATGTTTCGAAGTAAATCGAGTGATAAATCAAAAGATGCAAGAGGTACGTATTCACATCAATTTGTTCAAAATCCAGTTAAATTACTCGATATCTACAAAAACGCAATATATTCGAAAGTTTATGCAAATATTCTATAACAAATGAATGTTGTCATTTAGATCTAAAATCAAACGGCTGTGTGTTTGGTGTCGCTTTATCTCAATGCATTGACGATGATGATCGTTGTTCGAGTGGGCGAACGGAGGATGATTTAAGAAAAAACAGTTTGGATTTAGCTACATCACTGGCAATACGAACAAGTCCCAATGGAAGTGTTTCTTCGACTAGTTCAGCCAGAGATAGTGGATGTTCAGTGTCGCCAGCAAGTCCCAGTAGTTTGCAGGTATACATTACGAAAGGGTATAATAAATATGACCAATCTGTATGCTGTATTAATATTATATGTTCACTAGTTTTTTGGAATTTGATATTGAAAAAGTTCTATTTACTTGTCTGAAAAATGAATTCGTCGGTGTTGAGGTTTATCCAATCTTTATAATCTAATGATAGGGCACTTTCAATCTAATGAATTTTTACTTCGTTAAATTATTATATTTTTCTTAGGTATCGGATTCTGATTATGAGAATACAAAAATTCGATCCGTGTCATTAGAAGCATTAAGTGGTGGAGCACAAGCTGGAAAAGTGTCATCGGCCACAGTCATGAATCGTTCCAATACACTCCGTTGTTATCCAGAGAAAGTTCCATATCTAATTAAAAATTGTTGTGAGCATCTTGAACGAAATGGTAATTATTGAATCTATATAGTTGTTCTAATGTATGTTTTTCTTTTTGATGTTGTTAAAGTAAGAAAAACAAATTTGTTTTTGTTAAGCTTTGCAGACAATTGGATTATTTCGTGTGGGTGTTTCAAAAAAACGTTTAACAGAGGTTAGTATGTAATATGTAGAGTGTGAGAACCGTTATAAAAGCAGATTTTTCTATCTATTGGTGCACACCCGATTCTTCATCTACCCTAATACCAATAAAAGTTTTTAGATTTGTTATTACTCCCTATTTTACGATTATTTCTCTGTATTAGAATGAATAAATGAGATATTTACGAACACTATTGAGTGTTTTGAATCGAATTTTAGTTCGATATTCTGGACTCTTTGGAACACACGTATACCGACGACGTAATGAGAATATTTCCTTGAGGTAGCTTTTAAAAGATTATTTTTTCTTACTATTTAATAATTTGTTAGAGATCAGTGTCACTGAGTGGTTCTATACGTACTGCATCATTACGATTACTGGTAGAAACATATTATTAATCAACTTCTAATCCGAATATTCTTCTTTATAGCTCAAAGAACAAGTAAACTTAAGTCGTAGTTTAAATTTTGATTCAACTACAAATGTACATGACGTAGCCGGTTTGATAAAAGAATTCCTTCGTGAATTGCCGGAACCGTTGATGACAAAAGAACTTTGTTCATCTTTTCTTGCAATTCATTCGAGTACGTAATATTCTACTTTATGAGAGAAAAAAAATTTGATTTTTCTGTGTTTATCTAGAAATGAACGTTAAAGACCAATCAAAAATTTTAAGTTATTTAATTGCATTACTTCCATCATCAAATCGTGACACACTTTACACATTATTAAAATTTCTCCACATGGTCTCATTAAACGCACATGATAGGCAATATAATGGAAAATTCGTATGTATAAATTTTTATATTTAATTAGATCAAGTTAATCTTGAATAAAACATGTTTTGATAAAATGGTTAAATACGAAATATAGAAGTAAATCGGATAATGATCTGATTGGTTGTAATTGTATTCAAGTGACTGATTGAAAAAAAATGTTAACTTTGATAAGTGTGAGCATAATGAATACCGCGTCTTCTCGATTCGTCCCTAATTGCTCTCTCTCTCTCAATTCGTCCCATTTTTTAAATACTTATTCTACATAAGTTCGCTTTATATTCTTCAAAATAACAAGAATTTCGTCCATGTTGGTCAGCTTACAATAAATAAAAATATGTACGGAAACGTGTCTAAAACAGGCAGTAGAAAATGTATTTTCTGTTCATCCACACATTTATGAATTTATTGACTTATTATGTCAAGAACATCACCAGTCTTTCAGCACCATCACGCAGAAGAATCTGAAGTCTAAACTCGCAAACGTAAAAAAATTTACAATGAAATTGATGAAAAATTAAAAAGTTTACTTAACACTCATAAAAAAGGGAAGTTAACAAATCTACAATTGCGGAACGTCCGTAAAAATTCAGATGGACTAAAGACAATGTATTAATAATATTTTTTTGTTTCCATTTCTGAAAGTTAAATATAAGAGAACTTATGTAGAATAAGTATTTAAAACAATTTGTGGGACGAATTGCGAGAGTAATTAGGGACGAATCGAAAGTAAACCATAAATACAGGCGTACGGAAAGAATTAGAGAAAATGTCGCTTATGACTCTATAGATTTTTTCGTTAGTTAGCCATGACGTAGTGCCATAAGTCACAATAAGTCAAATTTTGATTTTTTTTGTGTCTCATATTAATTTGAGTTGTAGGTATTATTCTGTTTAAACTATTTTTTCTTTGCAGAAAAGATAGCCAAGAAAAGGAGCCTCAAATTATTATTACTTTTCTAGATTCCCGGCAATAAAATGGATTCACAAAATTTGGCTATCGTATTTGCTCCAACGATCTTGTTAGATGGAAAAGCAATTACGAAAGATATGAATGTTACAAGTATGGAACAAGCAAAATCTGTGCTGCAAATGATGATTGAACAATACAAAGATTTATTTACAGTAAGAACGTTAAAAGTTTAACTATAATATATTTATTTGTTAGAGTAGAGATTGTAACTCTTCTGCTACAGAACGATACTTCCGGTAGTGTACATTCATTTCATATTTCTATAGATTTCACGAGATTTGCACAATGAACTAATGAATACTCTATATGAAACAAATAATGAACAACTCGTACGTGCATTAGCATTTAAGGTTAAAAATGTTTGCGGGTAAGTATGAGAAAAGTATATTTGTCCTACATATGATTTGTAAACTTAAATCTATTTTTAGAATTGTTACAATTCAATTAAATGAAACTGATGAACGTGAATTTTCTTCACTTGATTTAACACCGTTATTTTATGATTCTCCGAATGTCGGTATTCTTGGTGCAATAATTCCAACACGTGTTCAACCAGCAGCACGTCGTTATAATTTCCGTCGTAATAGCGATTTTCCTTATTCATCTGTTCATACATCTCGTTCATCAGAATTCCTTCAAGTACCATCATCATCGTCAGCACAACGTTTAAGCCAAGCAAATACGAATAAAACGACTATTATAAACACATCAACACGTTTATCAACTGTGAGAGATATTCGAGAAGCCAGCATGGATCAAATTATTTTTCGACTTATTGAACCGCCAAGTGAAGAACGTCATGCAACAGAACCGATTATCAATGTCACGTCATTTGATGATGTTATCGATATAACAGCAACATCTTTAACAACTGCTACGACGCTTGACCATAATCGTCGTCTAATTATTCGTCCAAACTCATTGAATATCAATGGAACAGAACCATCAGTCGTCACTCAATCATCATCATCCGAATCTCAACAAAATGCCAATAACAACAATACGTTGGGTTTAAGAGAAATAAAACCCTATGCTCGTTCAAAAACGGCACCACTCTCCTCAGGTCATTATTTAAGTCCAAGAAATCATCGAGAATCAGCGACAAGTGCAAAAAATTTATGTGGTTCATCGACAGACGAATCACCATCACCATTAGGTGCAACAAAACAAAGCGAATTGACTGCGACACTTGTTTGAATATCTCTCTCTTTTCCTTTCTCTATCTCTGTCTCTTTTGTTTTCAGCAATCAATATTCGAGAATCTCATGCAATACGCAGAAAAGTCTAACTTTTCTTTCACGTATTGATTAAGTCAATGTCAAATTTATATTTATTTATTTATTTAATTATTTATTTATTTATTCATTTTGTTTTGATCGTTTGTATATGTACTCTACTGTTGTAACCGTTTCTCTTTTTTTCTTCGAAGTTAGAGGACCATAAGTGTATCACACCAACAGCAAAGTAATGAACAAAATACAGATGTGTTTTGTCTATACAATTTTGAAAAATAGAGTTACTAGTCAGTCAAATACTTTTTTAGTATCAATACTCAATTCAGATCTATTAAGAGATATAATTTGTACCGAAATCGGCTCCATCTGAGATCGATTTTAAATCCAATATCAACAATTTGCATTTTTAGATATTTCAGTTTATTGCAAAAACGATCTTATAACAATCAAAATAACGTTCATATCTAAAGATCTGATACCATATGTAGAAAAAAAACGGTTAAAGTTCTATAATGTATCATAAAATGCCATTGTCATATTTGGTTTTGTAAAATAGTCTGTTGTTATTGATGGATTGAAACCAAATTGTTCAGTTGACAAACATAAATTTTCTTGATGTTTTGTTGTTGTTGTTGTTCGTTTAATTGGTAATCGAGCTGGCGCTGCTCGATGTAAATGTAATTCATCAAATATTGTTTGTAAAAAATTATCAGGTAATCGTCGTCTATAATCTCCTGCTTCACAATCTTGATCAGATTTTGTTCGTTTAGCTAAGCCTTTTTGTATTAATTGTTCTTTTCGACGTTTATTTTGAAACCAAATACGAATTTGATCTCGGCTAACACCAACGTGATGAGCAATGACCGTTTTTTGTAAACTATTTGGATAACGAAAACGTTTATAAATTTCACTGAGCATAATTAATTGATGACGAGTATAATTGGCACGATTAATTTGTGATGAGGATGATGGAAAAGCATCACCAATTGGTATGGATGGTACGGAATACATTTCAGGTGAAAATAAACAAGGACGTGATGGTGGTATAGTTGAAAATGAATGTAAAAATGTTGTAGATGTTGGATGTTGTAGATGTTGATGATAGGGTAGTGGAGAAGAAAAAGAATCTGGTAGTGCAAATGAATGATTTTCCAATGATTGTAATGGTGACGAATAATAAGATGTTTCTGTTGAATCAATAGTAGCACAATGCGTTTTATCACTAGAAAAGTGGCATGCTGAAGGTGGCGATGTGGTCTCTGTTGATGCAAAATAACATGGAGAATTTGATCTTGTCGTGTAATTGCACCACGTTGGATACTGAAGTTGTAATGAATCCTCGTAGTTGACATTGGAACTTTCTTGATCTGTGAAGATCGTTGAACTAAATAAATAATAATAAAAAAAATAGAATAAAAGCAAGAGTACTAGAAATAGAAGAAATTGATATATATATATATATAGTGCATGTAGATTTAGAGGAAACAGTACATGTTCACTACTATCAAATCGATCGAGTAATTGATCCAACATTATTATTTTTCAACTCTATAGTAGAATATCTAATAAAGAACCTTTGAAACTTATAGACTGAACAGCAAACAACTAGGAGAAAAATTCACTTGACAAATAGTCTTGTTTAACCGTTGGTACCAAATAAAGTTGTTTTACAAGTGCTTTTTAGCTACAGAAAACCTCTAGTCTTGGAAACTTGAACTGGCCCATACTAGGTACTACAAACCAAGTTCTAGTTAAAGGAGTTTAAAAGTCAAAATCATCGATAATATTAGTTATGAATCCTGGCCTTATTCTACGATTGTACTTGATAGATTTCTGCGTTTATAATGTATCGTTACTATACTATTGTTTGATCAAATTTTAGTGGTAACTGTAGAATTATAGAATATATGGATAGAGTAAAACGTATCGTTACCTGTGTGTATTCATCTAGGGTTTTTGCAGTATGATATATAAGTTGTGAAAGGTGATGAGTTCTATATTCGACTGTAAACTATCGATATAAAATTACAGCATATATATTTATTATTGAGGAAAAAGAAAAGTAGAGATTATATAGAGAATTATATTTTTTCGTTTCAATTTTTTTTGTTTTTTTTGTCTGCTAGAAGAAAAATTATCGACACCATCACTTAACCAATTAAGAGTATCACACATTAAAACTCGGCAGGTAGTTAGATTGTCGATGTAATTAATCAAATCAACCTGATCATTTACCTTATAGTTTCCAATAATATTTATATATAATACGCACTCACTAGTGAGAATAAGCCAAATGATAAAAAATGGATTATGCAATATTGGTAAGAAATAGTTAATTTTGAAACTATGATGACCTGCAGTCCAATGACGTAAACAAACGTTGTGAAAAAAATAGATAGAGGATTCTTATGAGAAAATATACAAATAGCAAGGATAAAGTAAGTAAGTATAGCTCTGTTTGACAAATAAAAATCGTACGTCATAATAACCAACGAGTAAGATACTCGTAAATTTTTGCTTAACATCACATTACTTCTACTATTTGGCGTTTCATGTATTCACATGTCCGAACTCTTTTTTTGAAAGCACAATATTTTTCTTTTTGTGTTGATTGAACGATACGGTTTTCATATTTGATTGTAATTCACAACCTTGAAAAAAGTTTGATTGTTCTTTGATCTAATAGTCTTCACTTCTATATGATTCGAAATATATAATATCGAAATATATAATTCGAAATAGATCAACTTGTTTAAGGAAATCTCATTGTTTAGTGTTGGACTGTCATAGGTATCGAATGTAACTATCTGTTATAATTAAATATCAAATTTCTATAAGAAATCAAAGTTCAGGTGCTGAGTAAGGCGGCATATGAGTTTTATTTTCACTCTCTCTCTACAGTTATTGAATAGTGATTTAGTGCTGTATTGAGATTTGATCTTGATGAAGCAAATTTTTTCTATCGTAAACACAGAATAATAACCGATTAATTAATAATGATTATTGTGTTTTCTTTTTATCTAAATATTCAATGTTTGTTTTCTAAAAATAAGACAAAGCAAGAAGGAAACACAGCATTATATAATCCGTAATAGTACGAGGAAAGATCGCATATAATAAAGTTAAACGCATAATTTATTGATGCGTGTCGATTGATCAGTGATTGTAAATTCATTTTTATATTAGTAGTCTGCAGTCATTATTCATTGTTTTATAACAAAAGTATGAAAAAGAGCATTGAGCTGATACTAATTTGAATAATATGATGTTCAAAGAAAAATAAATAATGAGTTCCATCATCTTATTGATGAATTAAAGAGATTAATAGGAAATGCAAATTAAAGTAGATTAGATCTATCTATAAATAAGCTCTAATTGACTCATTACTAACGAAAAACTTGTTGTTTGATAATAATGATCTCCGAAAACAGTTCTTTAAACAAAATTCAAGAATGAAGAAAAGACCCTGTGAGTGCTTGTTTAATGTTTATGCTTTAACATAGAAACGCGATCAAAATAGTTTAGCTTTTTTTCAATATATGAAAGTTGTTTTATTCTTTCCTTATCAAATTTATAGAATAACGGAGTATATTATCGTCGTGATGAGTTTTTGATTGTCGCTCTAAGATACTGATGTCTCAAGTGATATATTTTTGCCTTTCATTTTTCACAATGAACTCATACCTTCCGTTTTAATAGTGAACGCTGGAGAAGGAGAACAAGAGTTTTGTCGAAAGAGAAAGATCACATCGACGATCAATAATAATAATAATACGTAAACATAAAATCCAATAATTGTTATCATAGAAAGCAAGATACTAGAGGGGTTAAAACCTATCCTTTCTTAAGTGTTTTTTGCAATCGTTTGGCTGATACGTAGATGTTTAAAGTGACACTTCTGCATTCCAGTATACAAAAGTAAAATGAGATTTTTTCCCATTTTTGGATCTATTGGCGCATTGTTTCTTATAAGAAGAAATTTGCTATGTAAGTTTATATGGAACACCACGAGATAAAAGAATTCAAGCAAAAGTAGCGAATGCTGATTGATATAAGAGCAAAAGGATTAATAAGTTCATATAACATATCGGTTCAAGGGCTTCCATCACTCTTAGAAACTTGGAGCAAATAGAGAACAAATTAACAAATTTACTCTTTTTCCGAACAAATTCACCCCGTAATTGCTTACGAGAAGTGTTCGGAAGTTTCACAAGAAAACGTGTGAATAAAGAACAGTTGATCATTAAATTCACGGTGAGCTCACGTTAATTACAAAAGCTCTAGAAGGAAACAATATGTAGCACCCTCACCCTCACCGATGTCATAGTTGTAGATGAATTGAAAAAGCAGCAAACTAGCTATATTCTTTCTCTCGTAGAATAACGTTATTATTATAACGAAGCAATTTGATAATTGAGGTTATAACGATGCTTCTTAGGTGTTAGATTTGAACTGCTCGCACCGTATTCTTTTAATCGGTTGAGTCGAATTTTTATTTCACCAAATATTCAAATCTAGAAATATTTCATTCATCAACAAAGAAATGTTACGTTTGTCGATGCGCTAGCCTGTCAACATTGTTGTATATCACTTTATTTATAAAAAAAGAAAGAAGCAGTGACAATGGGAACACAAAACATAAAGTGTAGACAAATGTATTCCAAATATTTAAGAAAAAAATAGCTAAAATAATTGATATGGAGAGATGAGCAACGAGCACAGAAAGTTAAATTGATTCTATAACTATCATGTAATATGTGCTAGACCTGCTAAACGTGATAAGATAGAATTGATGGACATTATCCGAGTGCAACTTGAGGACATATAAGTGAAACATATTATCAATATTGTTCAATATCGAGACGGATCTTGGCTACAGTCTCTCGCCGACTCCCATTTTGTAATTAAATCAAGACTATCAATTATTACATTCATGTTGGGAGGTATATTAAAATGAAAAGTAACCAATCTATAACAAAAAACCTAATAAAAGCAACCATATTGTCACCGAGCCTATTCAGTATTTGTCCAAGGAAGTAGTCAAAATTTTCTTCGTTTTCTCCTTAGTCCATTTTTTTCTGATGCGGTGGTTGATCAATAAAACTACAAAAATTTTACACCATGTTATTTAGCCTTATAAAAATGTTTTTAACAGAATATAGAGAAAATAATTTAAGGGGATGGCCTTGGCTAGAACCTGATCCTGTTCTATGGATGTCGATGAATATGGTGGATGAGGAAACGTGTATTTTTCGTTTAATTCAAAACATTAGCTGGTAGTTTTTTATCCAGACTGTCAGAAAAAAGTTAACATTCAAATTTGTTCGTCAAAACCTTCTAAGAGCTCAAACTACTCTTCTTACAAAGTTGTATTAAACAAGTGATGAAAAACCATTTATTCTCTTATGTAATTTTCCCCATATGTTGTATCTTTCTGGTTGGTAAGCTCTAGTCTTCGTCTCCAATCTATTCGTTTTCAGTTAGAATTTCTCAAATCTAAAAATGAAGTTTTTGTTTAAGGCAATTGGTCTCAACTATTTTGCCAGTTTGCGTAGGGTTGACGTTTCTGGTTAGGTCAGTATACTAGAAAAAGGAAATTAAAGTGTTTTAGAATAAAAAATCGACTAACGTGTTATGTCCATGTTATGGTACTATTAATATGAGTTAGGATCTCAGATATATTCGAGAGTCAAACTTTTACTGTTGATAAAAGTTCACCTTTGATCTTATTACATTGTGTGAATACAAATTATTCACGACTGCAAAGCGAACAAACAATTGAGAATTCGATTGAAGATTCACAAACATTAATATTCTTTTAACAACAAAAATATTTATAAATAAGCTGAATTGATTGTAATGTTAACAATATTATGGTAAAAAGGTATCTAAGCAATTTGTTATATTGTTGGTGTATAAAAATGAAATATGAACGTACAGCAGATTTTCAATCTTTATTTTTATTCAACTATCAATTTTTAATTGATACGTGTTTCTTGACGACAACAAGTAGACAAAAGTCAGTTGTTTGTTATTTTGAATGGATGATATAGAAAACAAATGTCTTTTTTTAGACCGTAGTTTATTCGGTAATTATTAAATCGTTTTCTGAATTAAATAAACGATGACAAACGAGATATGAAATATTATGTTCAACAAAAAAAGGAAACCAAATTTACACAACACATAAACAATATGCATGAATTATTTTCTTAAATAAGTTAAGGTATCTAACAATATCAGTTTTTCATACAAACCATTAAAACCGTCGTTTCATCACAATTATAATCTTTCAACAATTTGTTATCGTCTAATTCTTCGAAAAAATTACCACTTTTCGATAGTGTTACACGTACAGGATCAATACCTTCTTGTTTTCCAAGTGTTTGTTTTAATTTTGATAGTGAATCAGTTAAATAACCTTTTACTTTAAATTCTCGTCCTAAAAACGTCCGTAATGTAAATATTTTAGAATTACTAAAATACAGAAAAGAAATACAATTTGAAAGATGAATTATCGACATTTTCACAACATACTCTGAACTAATTCGTTGAAGACTATGTCGTAACTCCTCTGCTGAAGATGATAGATCCGATGTAGAAGGTGATGAAGCCCCATCTGTGATATTTAACTGAAAATTGTTGCATAAATGATTCAAATGAACAAGAAGATCTTGATCAAATTTCAACGATATTTCCACCTGCTAAAACACAGAAAGAAATGATGTTATTGACTTAAGAAATATTTCTTAACGTTTCTTGAGATAAATAAAATCGAATAGATTTTGCACGGAGGGCAAGAGTAGTGACAATGAGTGGAAAAAGAATTTAAAAAACTGAAAATCTGTGAAATAAAACTTAGTTTAACAAAACATTATAATTACAAGAAAATATCTGGTATACAAAGTCATTCTGAATAACTTCAACGCAGGACTGAGCAACTCCGCTGACTTTCAACTCCAACTCAACTCCGTTTTCAAATTTCCAACTCCAACTCTAACTCCAACTGCGCTCAAAACTTTTCAACTCCAACTCCAACTCTCTCAACAGAAATTTCAACTCCAGTTCAACTCCGGCTGCTTCACTTTTGTAAGGAAGATTTTTCGGTTTTTAGCAGGATTCTGGACGTTTTTGAGCTTTTTCCGGCAGGAAAGCGCAAAGAACTTCAGTTCACTCGTAAATACAGCCACTCAATCCTTTAGAAGATCAGTTTACAACTATTGAATATTTCCAAAAATGAAAAACAGAGTTGAGAGTAAAAATTCAAAAATCCAATTCCACCCTACTAAAATCTCAACTCCAACTTCACCGAAAAAATCATCAACTCCGGAGTTGGAGTTACCCAGCCCTGCTTCAACGACTGTTGAAAGTAGAGAATAAGTTTAAAGAAGTTCAAAATTGTGGCAGAATGTCTGTGTATGATTATTTAAGAAATTGCTCAACTGTCGGTTAATCTATAAAGAACTTCCAATTGATTGCCGAATCGTTTTCGAACATCGTTGAAAATCGTGCTTACATTTGCTTTTGCTTGATGATTGATTAGTTTTTGTTCTAATTTTTTTTGTAAATCTCTTGATGTATTCAGAAGAGTTAACAGTTCTAATTCACTTTTGCTAATACGAAAACGAGAAGAGAAAATAAAAAACATTCGTTGGAGATAATCAAAGTCTAACTAACGTGTCAAGTGTATTGATTTGTCTACTCAATCCAAATTTTGTGGTTTCTAACGGTGTTATGTCTTGCTGAACTTGTCTATAAGAAAAAAGAGGATCAAAACAATACAGTGCTGGTTTTTTTTCTTAGTTTGCTTCTTGTCAATTACTGTAGTTGTGTGTGTTCATTTTGTTCAAGTTTATTTAATATTTCTCTTTGTTTATGTAATAAGAGAGAATCAAATTGTTGTCTAATATTTTGAAATTGTTGGCAGATCTCATTACGAACATGTTTGTAAGCACTTTGAATTGATTCTAGAAAAACGTATAATGCTAACGGGTTATTGCTTTTTTAAATGAAATAAACCTTTTAGTTTTTCTTGATCGGTATTTTCTAATAAATTTAACGCGGTTTTGGTCGCTGTTCGTATATCAGACAAGTGTTTCTCATTACAAAAAGTACATTTCGCACAATTGCAATATTCACAAATTATCAATGTGCCAAGCACATCACAACTTGGACCTAAATAGAAACAAAGTAATGAATTACACTTCAGACAAATTCCAGTGTAGCTATGCAAAACCAAGATCTTTATAATGTTAATTGGGATTCGATCAAATTAAAAGATGTCTCAAGTGTGACTAAAAACGGAGTTAACAATATAATTTTATGTTGTTAAATATCAAAAGTTCTTTTTTTATTTCTCCTATACCCACTGAAAAAAATAATCAGAATTCATGCGGGATCCCGCAGGATTTTGCGTAGGATCCTGCGGCTTATCGGTATTAAAATATCTGGGGATGGTTCTTACCTTTACGCAGGATTTTTATACTGCCAGCACTGACAGGACCCTGCATAGTTTATGTGGGGTTAGCACGGGAAAAATCCTGCGTAAAGGTAAGAAACAATTGCAACACTTTTTGACTTATTCAATCCACAAGTTTTTTCCTATGCGATCTGGCAGGATTTTGTTCTCCATATCTATTCTACGGTATCCTGCAATCTCTTCTCATCAGTGTCTGTCCAGGGTGACCGTGGAGGAACTTGTCTATATTTTTTATTTTTTAGAAAGTTAAATACT
>CAJNOQ010002480.1:0-24114 GCA_905250885.1 Didymodactylos carnosus | reverse complement strand
ATGTAATGCGAAGACATACTTCTGTAAGTTCCTCAGTTCAGTGGTTTGTGCCTTGGTTTCATAATTCATACTCACCAAGCGTCCCAGGTTCGATTCTTGGAGGAGCTGTTCTTTTTTTCTTCCCTTTTAAAGTAGACGGTTTTACTTGCATAGCTTTACCTGGACGGTTTTTCTAAAAGTTTTAAAATCGTCAAAGCAAAACTGTCATATTGGAACCATAGGAAACAAAAGCATGAACAACTAAAACCGAGAAAAAAAGCCGTGCCAAACTGACTGCGAGAAACCGCGTATAAAAACCGTCATGAGTTTCACGGTTTTTTTTTCTCCGTGTATAGTTATTCACTAGAAAGTCAAATTAAGAGATTCTGATCTGAAATTTGCCAAAAATAAGTGTAATGATCCTCAAGATATCCTGAATATTTCAAATCAAACCAACGATCTTTTATTGAAATATTGAGGTTTACTGGATTTTCAAAAACGGGTCGCTTGTCACTTGCTTGTCTGAAAAATCGACTTTACGTAAAAATTCAATATTTCAATAAAACATCGTTGGTTTGATTTGAAATATTCAGGATATCTTGAGGATCATTACACTTATTTTTGGCAAATTTCAGATCAAAATCTCTTAATTTGACTTTGTAGTGAATGTCTATACATAGGCCAAAAATTCAGTAAAGTGGCCTTAACTCCTTGTAGAATGTTCTTAATTTCACTGAGTTATACTGATGGACAAAATATGGGTTCAAATGGTGTCCGACAGTTCGGGACGTCCACTAGTCTGCTACGACATCGCTTCGATAATTGAGTTTGATCAACTTCTGTGAATGTATAAGTCATATACGAGAAAAAAATGATACATTAAATACCAGTTTAATGCGATTAAAGAACATATATGAGCTTCACCCACAAATTCTTCTTTTAGATCACTTTATGTTTCTATTTTGATATTTATAAATTTTGTTTAGTTAAATAGTATCAAATGAGTTCTTCAAACTCTGATGATTTGATTATGGACGGAGCTCAATTGAGCTGTCAAATAAGAGTTGATCGTGGTAATACAAGCCGAATATTCCAGGTCGATGCATATCCAACGAAACACACAAGAGAAATCACGAATAATCAAAAGGATGGGATAAGTCCAGGTGTAAATGCAGTCAGACAGTGTCGATGGTTTACAGTTGGTGTAATTCAGTTTTATATGAATCCGGAAACACGCTTGATTTACAAAACTCCAAAGGAGTCTGCGCAACTCGAAATCACACTGAAACACTGTTTTGATGAAATTATCAAGGAAGAATTGGCGAAACGTGCTAAAGAATTGTATGGATTGGATTTTACGTCTGCTAATTTTGAAATTTGTCCATTTAAAAAATTTATTGCACAACTAAACATAACTTTGGATGGTACTAGAAAAACATATTTTGGTACATTGTTAAATCCTCGTCAATTATCTCCAATACGAATCATCTTTTCTATCGATGATAGCGAAGCATTGTCGAAAATAGCTTTAAAATTGAAGGAGCCAAGTAAACATCATATTGTATTGGATTATGAATATAGTTTAAGTGGTATTACAACAGTGAACGCATCTTTGAAAATCGATGCTGAACAAGTGAAAAATATTGATCTAGAGACACAAGTATTTGGTCAGAGTGCAGTTGAAAAAATGCTGGTAAGCCGTTCGTATTTGGAGAAAGTGGCGATGAAAGTTGCCACTCGATTAACTGTTGTTGAAACTATTGGTGTTGGCGGATCATCTTTTGGACCCGATTTAATCAAACAAGAAATTACAAATGCTATTGCTACAAATGGATTCCAAAAATATAGTATTGAAGATATACAGAAAATGGCAGATAGTGGGATGTTAATTGCCGAAGATTTAAAAGCTGATAAGATTACATCAATGACAAATAAAAAGGAGCAACAATCAAAAACAAATTATGAGAATACGAACGCATCGTCAATGGCTCGGTCATCGGAACATTCAAATCAGAAGTCTATTACAAAAGATGAGAAAGATCGTGTCTCAAATAAATCGTCACGAAAAATAGACGGAAAATTAAATATCATTAAAGTATCTGTAGAAGGCAGTTATGATACGTCATCAGAACACAGTTCAGACCGCGAGCGCTTGAATAGTTCCTCAAAACAGCATCAAGATAAAACATCTTATGAATCATCAAAACAGAACGCAAATTCCGGTGGCAATGAAGCATCTAATGCAACCGAGCATCAATTTCAAGGCGAAATCAGACAAGTGAAAAATATTGAAGCAGCAATTATTCACCGATATGAATTACAAAGTGGTTTTACGATTTCAATGGCACGATGGCACCAACACTTGTCTGAAAAATGCGAAAAGGGCACCTTAACAACAGAAGATGACATCGAAACACAGGAAGATACAGAAAGAAAACAAACCCAGGAACGCTAAAATCTCGAAGCAACACAACATGCAACAATAGGTAGGACAAATTAAGATAGGTTCTAATTTAGCGATTTTCATAGTTTTGAAATGAGAAGAATATATAGTAATAGTTTATTATTCAGAACGTAATTATCGGGCTAACATTTCTAGCAAATTATTCCAACTAAATTTCTTCTGTATCAAGAGCAACGTCATAAGCTCTATGAAATGGTAAAAACTAAATTCTTTATATATTATTGTTTTTTTCAAAAATAGTACGATTATCGATCAGATGATTCCATTTTGAGGGTATTTCGTGGATCTATTTGTTTTTAAACCTATTTCGACTACATCCCAAAAGATTCGATCCAATCTGTAGATCCGATCGAAAACGATTGGATCCGGATCGAATTTCGTCAGAATCCGACATCTCTCATAGAAAACCGATCGGATTCAATTGGGTTTTGATCGGATGCCTATGGGTCGGATTTCGACGGAATACGATGAAAATTGGACCAGAGCCGACTAGATTTTCATCGCAATTTATGTGATTCCGACCGATAGGAATCCGACGAAAAACCTATCGGATACGACCGTATTTTTCAGATCCGACCTAGTATGAATCTCTTGCGATACTTCGTGTTTCAAGTTCAAATCAGTGATATTTACCATTTAATGAAGACATGCTCTGATGACATATTCTATCGTTCAGAAATCATTAATTGATCATTGAAATAGTCCGAAGGAAACGAAACAGACAAGAAAATAGCTCTTTCTTTTTGGGTGTTAGAACACTCAACTAAAGAAATTTACCTTTAAATAGAGCCTTTCATATTGCTTTGAAAAAATAAAGTTAATTGGAGCATGTTCAGAGGTGAATCAGCCCAAGACATACTCTCGGAAGCGAGAAATTGTAACGATAATAAGTGTATTTTACCATGACAGAGCTAACTATGATGACGAAGTTTTTACTATTCGATAGAGTTCTTCAAAAGCTAATCAAAACAAGTTAAAAGGGCTTTGGAACATACTTCTAAGTAATCGATCTTGAAAAAATCCGATCTGGGTTTAGCATAACCTACATTAAGATTGACACTGGACTGAAAACTTGACGTTCTAAAAGATACCTTTCTTTAAGAGAAGGAATACCAACTCGTAACGAGGAATATCTCTGGATTACGTAATCCAAAAGCCCTTTTAAGTTTTTTGCAACAAGGCTTTCGTATAAAGTTTTAACAAGGCCTTCGTATCGGTTTTGACAGGATATTCATAACTAAGTTTATATTGCATCTATAATCACGCTGAAAGGCTAATACTCCACTCATATTTCACGTTCGTCTCATAGTTATTTAGGCAGTCTCTTTCTTTTATGTTTCATTTTCGTGCATTGATCTTCATGTGTTTTACAAATCAAATCGAAGCTATTTACACCCGCGCATAATCCACACTAGCAATTATACAAAAAATTATTTTTATTTAGAAGGTCCACCTTTCCGGAAACACGCTTGATTTACAAAACTCCAAAGGAGTCTGCGCAACTCGAAATCACACTGAAACACTGTTTTGATGAAATTATCAAGGAAGAATTGGCGAAACGTGCTAAAGAATTGTATGGATTGGATTTTACGTCTGCTAATTTTGAAATTTGTCCATTTAAAAAATTTATTGCACAACTAAACATAACTTTGGATGGTACTAGAAAAACATATTTTGGTACATTGTTAAATCCTCGTCAATTATCTCCAATACGAATCATCTTTTCTATCGATGATAGCGAAGCATTGTCGAAAATAGCTTTAAAATTGAAGGAGCCAAGTAAACATCATATTGTATTGGATTATGAATATAGTTTAAGTGGTATTACAACAGTGAACGCATCTTTGAAAATCGATGCTGAACAAGTGAAAAATATTGATCTAGAGACACAAGTATTTGGTCAGAGTGCAGTTGAAAAAATGCTGGTAAGCCGTTCGTATTTGGAGAAAGTGGCGATGAAAGTTGCCACTCGATTAACTGTTGTTGAAACTATTGGTGTTGGCGGATCATCTTTTGGACCCGATTTAATCAAACAAGAAATTACAAATGCTATTGCTACAAATGGATTCCAAAAATATAGTATTGAAGATATACAGAAAATGGCAGATAGTGGGATGTTAATTGCCGAAGATTTAAAAGCTGATAAGATTACATCAATGACAAATAAAAAGGAGCAACAATCAAAAACAAATTATGAGAATACGAACGCATCGTCAATGGCTCGGTCATCGGAACATTCAAATCAGAAGTCTATTACAAAAGATGAGAAAGATCGTGTCTCAAATAAATCGTCACGAAAAATAGACGGAAAATTAAATATCATTAAAGTATCTGTAGAAGGCAGTTATGATACGTCATCAGAACACAGTTCAGACCGCGAGCGCTTGAATAGTTCCTCAAAACAGCATCAAGATAAAACATCTTATGAATCATCAAAACAGAACGCAAATTCCGGTGGCAATGAAGCATCTAATGCAACCGAGCATCAATTTCAAGGCGAAATCAGACAAGTGAAAAATATTGAAGCAGCAATTATTCACCGATATGAATTACAAAGTGGTTTTACGATTTCAATGGCACGATGGCACCAACACTTGTCTGAAAAATGCGAAAAGGGCACCTTAACAACAGAAGATGACATCGAAACACAGGAAGATACAGAAAGAAAACAAACCCAGGAACGCTAAAATCTCGAAGCAACACAACATGCAACAATAGGTAGGACAAATTAAGATAGGTTCTAATTTAGCGATTTTCATAGTTTTGAAATGAGAAGAATATATAGTAATAGTTTATTATTCAGAACGTAATTATCGGGCTAACATTTCTAGCAAATTATTCCAACTAAATTTCTTCTGTATCAAGAGCAACGTCATAAGCTCTATGAAATGGTAAAAACTAAATTCTTTATATATTATTGTTTTTTTCAAAAATAGTACGATTATCGATCAGATGATTCCATTTTGAGGGTATTTCGTGGATCTATTTGTTTTTAAACCTATTTCGACTACATCCCAAAAGATTCGATCCAATCTGTAGATCCGATCGAAAACGATTGGATCCGGATCGAATTTCGTCAGAATCCGACATCTCTCATAGAAAACCGATCGGATTCAATTGGGTTTTGATCGGATGCCTATGGGTCGGATTTCGACGGAATACGATGAAAATTGGACCAGAGCCGACTAGATTTTCATCGCAATTTATGTGATTCCGACCGATAGGAATCCGACGAAAAACCTATCGGATACGACCGTATTTTTCAGATCCGACCTAGTATGAATCTCTTGCGATACTTCGTGTTTCAAGTTCAAATCAGTGATATTTACCATTTAATGAAGACATGCTCTGATGACATATTCTATCGTTCAGAAATCATTAATTGATCATTGAAATAGTCCGAAGGAAACGAAACAGACAAGAAAATAGCTCTTTCTTTTTGGGTGTTAGAACACTCAACTAAAGAAATTTACCTTTAAATAGAGCCTTTCATATTGCTTTGAAAAAATAAAGTTAATTGGAGCATGTTCAGAGGTGAATCAGCCCAAGACATACTCTCGGAAGCGAGAAATTGTAACGATAATAAGTGTATTTTACCATGACAGAGCTAACTATGATGACGAAGTTTTTACTATTCGATAGAGTTCTTCAAAAGCTAATCAAAACAAGTTAAAAGGGCTTTGGAACATACTTCTAAGTAATCGATCTTGAAAAAATCCGATCTGGGTTTAGCATAACCTACATTAAGATTGACACTGGACTGAAAACTTGACGTTCTAAAAGATACCTTTCTTTAAGAGAAGGAATACCAACTCGTAACGAGGAATATCTCTGGATTACGTAATCCAAAAGCCCTTTTAAGTTTTTTGCAACAAGGCTTTCGTATAAAGTTTTAACAAGGCCTTCGTATCGGTTTTGACAGGATATTCATAACTAAGTTTATATTGCATCTATAATCACGCTGAAAGGCTAATACTCCACTCATATTTCACGTTCGTCTCATAGTTATTTAGGCAGTCTCTTTCTTTTATGTTTCATTTTCGTGCATTGATCTTCATGTGTTTTACAAATCAAATCGAAGCTATTTACACCCGCGCATAATCCACACTAGCAATTATACAAAAAATTATTTTTATTTAGAAGGTCCACCTTTAATGAAAAACATGGTAGATAAAGTTATATTGCAATCTAAACCACGAGGCATCCTAGTTGGAAGAACGGGAACTGGCAAAACAACATTGGCCAACAAACTTTGTGGAACAGGCCATTCAGCTGGTGCAGGATCGGGTAGTATCACTCGAAATCTTTTCCTTAATGATGTGAAGTGTGGTGAAAACGCATTTTCTTTGATCGATACGCCTGGAACCAATAGCTCAATCGAAACATACAAGCATGCATATTTGTTAAGGCATGCTCTCACAACAGTATCAATTAATACAATTTTTATAATCATTAAATATGAATCACGGTTTGATACAATGGTGCAAAACTACCTGGGAGTAGAAGAACCTGTTTACAATTATGGGCATAAAGTTGTTGTAATGATTTCTCATTGGGACCATTCCAGAGATCCAAGAAATGATTTTTCAGAAATTAAAAGATTATTTGAAAATGAGTGTCCATACTTATCGAATATAATTTGCTATTCGGAATACAGTTCGAATGCGGAAACAGCAAATTTAATGTATTGCTGCATATCCAATATGAAACCAGATGTATTAACAATAAACGACGAAGAGTTTTTTTTAAAATTCAATATAGCCGAAACGAGACGTCAAAACCAGATGTGGTATAAAAACTATGAAGAGAAAACAAAGTTACTTGATGGACAATTTCAAGAACTCGTTAAAACTGTCGCACAAACTGTACCACCTGAGGATCGTGATAACGTCTACCACATGCTTATTGTACAACACAAAAATGAACTGGACGCTGTACTGAAAAAAGTTCAAGAAGAACATGGTGCTCAAATGCAAGAATTAGATTATTATGTATTTTATATCCAGTTGCAAAAGAAAAACGTTCAGTTATGTGACAAGTTCGCGGAAGCAGTAATGGCCCTTATGTCTTATAGTTTATTCGATAATCAAGTTCCCAGAAATTTGATCAAACAATGTCCGCATTGCCAGTTAATCTGGTTCAAGACGGAAGGATGTGATGGTGAAACGCAATGTGGCGCAAGAGGATTCGAGAAGAATATCATTGCAAATGGCGAACCGATTTGGAAATAAGAATTGCAACGAGTCGGCAACACTTTTCAATTGGTAAATATTTTTAGAGGACGTTTCTTCCGAAACATCTTTTCCAGTCTAGGATTCAATGCCAAACCCACAGGGGTGCAGGAGGAGGCGGTTCGATCTTCGCCATCAAGAAATGTTTCTCCAGCGTCTGAAAGAACAAGAACTCTCTACAGCCAAAACCGGGATTCGGTACGGTCGAAGCCGGTTGGTTGCAAAAGAACATTCAATTCCAGCGCTAGAAGAAAGTTTAATTCTAGAATTATTCAAGGCAAAAACAATTGAAGAAGCAAAACAATTAATTCGAGATGGTCATTTTCAAGAGAAGAAACGAGAGTACGAGAGGGGAATAGATGCGAATTTTCAAACTTAAATCAAATCACATGTATTATAAAAGTAAATACATTAAATTCTAAACGCGTCACGATCGCTTTGAACCAACAACCAAAATAACTGTTTGTCGTGCTTAACCAAGATGTGTTATGTTGATTTTTTTTAATAAAAGAAATTGTCCGAGAAAGTACAAAGACTTAATCGAAAACAGACTGACCCTATCGTTTGACGAAAAGACAAGTCCAATCTACTAGTCCCAACTTTTGCTTTTCAGCAACCGATTCTTCTGATCGAGGTTGAATGATATAAATGTTGTGCTTAAGTTTTTTCAAATGATTAAAGAAATGCAAAGTTAAATGTTCACCGACGAGTTTCGTGTTATTTATTTAATAGAAACACTTATCAGGGCTCTGCATATAATTTAAGCAGAAAAATAAGAAGAAGAAAAAGACAAGAGGAAGAAAACAAAACAAAGATTAATTAAATTTAAACATAGAACGAAGGAACTAGGAAGAAACGGAATAATAAAGAATATTTCAAATTATCACATAATAAAATTAGATGGAATTCGATGATTTGGAAAAAACCGATTTGTTGATATCTCGACTTTTGTATGGTCAAATTTGATTACTTATGACACAAAATAATTCGTATTGATCAATCATATTCAGGTCGTCAGTTTGTTCCTAACAGTGGGGAACAAAAAAGTAAAGTTTTGTATATGTGACGTCGATCATCAGGTAGTTTTCAGATATTCTGTATTAATAACAAAAACAAGTTTTGATTCACATTAAGAACTCGATAAGAGTCTTTCTTAGAATTCAAATCTACTTTTATTATAAGTAGCAGATATTCTATAAATTTAAATGGTGAGTTTGTGGAAGAGAATATGTTGGGACTATATATGGTTTTGACCTTATTGATCGGTCTAATCATCAGGTAGCAATAGTAGTAGGCATCTAAAGCCATAAATTAATATGGAAAGTAGGATTTTTTTATAGAAAAACTAATGTTATTGTATTCTGTTTATGAAACTAAAGTAGGAGTCGGTATTTAATTACTGCTAATTGATAGAGGTTGAAGATTTTTTTTAGATGTTGTTGCGTGGTTCTGTGCAGCGTGAGATTATATATTATCTAAAATAATAATAGTAGATATTATATGTAGAAGAAATTATATATATATATGGTTGGAAAAAAAGAGAAACAAAAAACAAGTTAATATGTGTTTATATATATATGCAGATTTACAATGTCTAAGAGTTATTGAATAAAGTGTCTTCTTGGTGTCCTGATATTGAAATTGCGGTGGATGTCTATGTTCAATATGCTGGGTTTACTTTTAACTTATAAGTTTTACATTTGCTATATCTGTATTTTTTAACATTAGTTTAGGTGGTTTGTTCTTTACGAGCAATTGATTGAGGTTTTTATTGGTCGTGGTATGTATTTTCAAAGTAATATTTTGTATGAGAGGATTGTTCTGTAGGTAATGGTTTTCCCATAGACTCTTCAATTGATGTTTGAAATTTAGCATCGAACCACTTTCGAAAGTTTAATTGATAAAAAGCTGCTTTTGATTTGAGCAGTTTTGAGGTGATTGTTGATGTCTTTCCCATCGTGTTGGTTGAAGTAATAATTTTCGGTGAAATTCTTGATATATATCGTCATTTAATTGTTCCATTAATGATGTGATTTTATTCTTATGAAAAAATTTTCTAAAATGATAAGCGATAAATTTGGGCGGATAGCCATTCAAGAGTAATGTAAGTTCACTATTCAGTCGTTCTTGATCAAAATCGTCGACATGAGAACAGAGTCGTGCTGCTCGAAGTAAACCCAATTTAACCGTACTACGATGAATATGACGTGGATGATCTGATAAATATGGTAAAATATAAGGTCCAGCTGCTGGTTTATGAAAAACAGAAGTTTTCAACTGTCCATTATCATTCGTTACTAGAACATCGAGAAATTCGAGAGTAGAGCCTATTGATCGAGTAATTCGTATATTTTCATCATTTTTCTCCACTCTGTTGAGTTCAACACTGATGTGAGCTAATGCATTTGTAGTCATAAATACATCATCAATATATCTGCATAGACAAACGAAGAAAATTTAATCAAGTGATAAAAAGAAAATAATGAAGATTTTCTGTTGTACATACCGAACATAGAGTTCATGGTGAGATTTTTGATGCTCAATCAATGGTTGTTCCCATTCTAACATATAAATATTGGCTAAAGTCATTGTTAATGGTGATTCCATTGCTCCACCACAAATTTGTTGATAATATTTCTTTTCAAAATAAAAACAATTGGTATCTAATACTAGACGAGTGAATCGTGTGATTGTATCAATTGTCATGCCATAAATTCGGTGATTTTCGCTATATCGATCTAAAAATCTCTGGAAAGCGAAGATAGTTCCATCACGTGATAATTTTTCTCGAAATAATGGTCAATGTAAAAAGAAATTTACTTTATGTGGTTTTGGTAGGAAATATAAATGAGCTAATTCAGTACTTGTAACATTGGGTCGCATAGATTGTTTCCATAATTTCAAATTAATATCTCCATTTTTTAACATTGGATCGATTAAAGCTAAGACGTTTTGTACATGTTCATGACATGGATTGATACACAATGCATTGATTGATACAAACACATGCATAAAAAGACTGCCAGTAATCCTACTGGTCACACTTTTTGCCATTTAAATATCAATTGTTAGACCGTTAGAAAATGTCAAAAAAATATCTTCTAAACCTGAGGTACTATCACCTGCATCGAGTCAAGAACTACAGACCACTTCTTCGAGGCAAGCTTCTATGACTCGTATAATTGAATAAGAGAAACACTTTAAATTACTGTAGGAAAATCAGAGTCATTTATACTATTCATGACAGCAGAATAAAACGGTGAATGACTTGGTGACCATAAACTGGCTGTTAAATGCCATTTTATGACCAGTTTTTTGCCATTTTGAAATGGAGAAAAAACAGACATTTAACGGCCACATTTATTTGGCATTAGTTAATGCGGTCTAATAAATGGAGGAAAATGCCATTTAATGATGTCCGTAAAATGATAATTTTTCAGACATTGCCTATAATCTGGCATTATTTTCACCGTTATTTCAAAGTCAAAAAATTGTCATTATAATGGCTGTTAAATGACAATTTTCATTCGATATTGACACAATTAACAGGCCATTTTTTGGCATACAATTAATAGGCTGTTAATGGACAATTAAATGCCAGTTTTCGTCGACCTGGGTCCTTACAATCTTCTTTAACTTTCCTAGATTCATTCATTTGTGTTTTGTTTAAATTCACTTAGAAGCTATTCAACGTCGATACAATAAATCGATGGTTCAAGTAAACAACATATGACCATTTATTCGAAAATCGTTAGTGCAATTATTACGAGATGCAAGAATTAGATAAAAAAAAAATTACGTCATGACGAACATTTAAACAATGAATATTACCAATCATCAAATGATATGCACATGAATATAACAGAAAATAATCAACAACAAGAAGAGCAATTTGAATAAAAATCGAAAGTTCACAAACATAATCATAATTATTTTTTGTTGTTAAAGTAAAAAGGTAATTTCTTTTGTTGTTTTTCCAAACTGAACATATGAGTAAGATAAATCGTAGTCTTGTTTTAAGTTAACATTCATTTTTTCTAACTTTTCGAACAGTTTCGAATAAAAACAAGAACTGATTATTTATACCTAATACTGGAAACCGAACTAGATACTAGTTTTAGAAATATTTTCATTAGAAAAGTTATCTTTTTTTGAGGTCAACCGCCTGAGTAATTTTTAACCGTAGCACATAACATAACGAATGATTCAACGTTATTTCTATGGGAAACATGAATCTGACAGCGTTGAGAAATATAATGTTCGTATGTATGCATTGTAATTGTTAATAAACGTGGTGGAAATAACGGTTTAATCTGCATACTTTTGATTGTTATACATGTTTCATATGTATTAATTAATAATTTAGCATCATCATATGAATCAGGTCCTTGCCAAAAGTCATGAACAAATCTGATAAATAATACGTAAAGTGCCAATGCACAATTCAAATATATTGGTAAATACCCAAGCAAAAATTGCCCAGCGGAAAAATCTAGATGTTCTTGCTGGGGCATTGGGCAATGTGCCAGCAAGAACATCTAGGTAAAAGAGTAAAAAATATTGACTTATCTAGATGTATCGGGTTGAATCCAATGCCACACAATGCAAATCTCAATGCCTTGAGAAGCCAGAAAATAGGCAGGTAAAGCAGTGCTTGCTTACAGTAATCTGATGCGTGGACGGAGACAAAAAAAATATGCTTATTTCGTGCACTTTTCGTTTTGGGTCTATCCAACTTCATTGGATAAAAGTTCTGAGTTTAAACCAAAATCAAATAAGATTTCATCTCCGAATATCTCCGTACATGCGGGAGAGCCGAAAAAACTAAAAACCAAAGATGAAGTCTCATTTAATTTTGGTTTAAACTCAGAACTTTCATCCAATGAAATTAAAAACGAAAAGTGCACGAAATAAGCATATGTTTTTGTCTCCATCCACGTACCAGAGCACTGTATCGGAATAAATGTATTTATTGAAACACTGACACATCCGTGCATTGACAATGATGTCTAGATGTATTGTCTCAATCACTGAGTCAGCCAGATGCATGAACCACTTAGTGGACGCTAAATGCATTCTTCACAGCATTGCTCAAGTAGATGCATGGGCAATGTTATGTCGTTACATCGAGAAAAACATTTATCTGTATTTAGATGCATCTAGATATCTCCATATTTATCTAGATACAACGTGCGATGTCTCGATGGCTTTCTTTTTACGCATTTAGATGCATCGACCAGTGAATTGACGAATCTAGATACGTTGGGCGATACTCCATGCTTTTTGTGTGCTTGGGTAGTTATACAGCATTGGTATAGATAAATACATAATAAATACTCGTATTTCAGATGCTTTCCAACGATTGACATTACTTAATGAGCTTGGACGCCTAAGAATATCATGAATGTATGAAATATGTCTCAATTTTTTATTTATTTCATCAATATTTTCTTGTTTTAAAGAGTCTTGTATAAATAATAAAAACCTTTTTGCACGACATAAAAATATTGTATGCATGCCATTTTTCGGATCTAGGTTCTACTGGAATGTGGAGCTGATGTAAGAAAATTTCTTATACTTTAGACGAAAAAGTAGAAAATAGTTATAACTTAAGATCTCTAAATCGACAACCCATCAAATGAATTATAGCCAAAAAAACTTCCTATGCATTACGTTTTGTAAGCGATTATTGGAGTCCGTCATAAATCGTCAGTTAAACGCAGTTAGTTTTTACCTGGATATTATAGCAGACATTGTGTACGTGAAAATGTTTGGGGAATGAATGAGTAGAAAAAACGGTTTGCATGATGATTCTTTTTTTTTTGTAAAAGATGATTAATACGCATGCTATTTGTATCTGTAATTTTTATAGTTTCTTGCTACTGAAGTGTGTTATTTACTTGCCATAGATGTGTGACGACATTGAACGATTTCATAAACATTGTAAGTCAGTAATTAAAAAAGAAATTGTAAAACAGAAAAAGTCTAGAAATCAAAGTGGAAAAATTATTGCATTATTTCGTAATGAATCTGACACGTCATCAGTAAGTGCCTCAGATGAACACGATGTAGTTTATAGTCAAAAAGAAAACATGTTAGTTGATTCATATAATAATCATATGCAAAATGTTAGCGACGACGTAAATGCATCTGTACATAGTGAATCATTCAGATTCAGAAAGTAATATAGAAACTGTTAATGAATCAGATGAATCGAATGAATCAGAAGATGATAGTTTTATATTAAATTCATTTAATGATCATATAATTACGGTTGATGATAGACCATTGCATGCATATACTAATCGAACAGTAAAAGAATACAGTGAAAAAATGTTGGCATTTATGAGAAAATTAAGAATGGCCAAAAGTCAAACAGATGAACTATTGAAATTAGTAAATGATTTTTCACCAACACCGAATAATTCACCAACAACTTCAATAAAATTATGTAATTCATTAGATTTGACATCAAATCATCAAACATATAAATTTTGCAGTAATTGTTTAAACGAATTAAAACATGGACAATGTATAAATAACAACTGCCAATTTTTAAATGAAAAATTAAATATAGGTCAAACAATTGATTTATGTTTAACGAATTTAAAATATGTATTGGAAAGAATAGTAAAGTCTAATTACAACCTATTATTAAATTATCAAAAGACAGCACGTTTAAAGCAAAATAATTTAACAGACATAACATCACCCATTCAGTATCAAAAACTACTTATGAAAAATGAAAATTTCTTTATTTCACTATTATTACATGGTGATGGTATACCATTATATAAGTCACGTCATAGACCAGCGTGGCCAATTAATGCTATCATACTAGAATTACCACCATATGCACGTTCGTCAAGAAAAAACGTTATTCTATTAGGTAGAGATGTTATAAGGTCTTTTTCAATGTTTTTCAATATTTTTAATCTCTTTTCGTAACCATAGAAACACTACTGAAATGTTAGCATTAGAATTTTTCAGCTTCAAGAGAGACTTCACCAACGTATATTCATCAAGAAGGAGAAAACACCATATTCTCGTCACTTCATATCGGTTAATTGAGTGACCTGAAGCGGTGATGTAACATGAAGCGTAGATGAAGTAAAGCGTAGCGATAGCGAAATGGCAGTGAAATGAAGCGAAGTAATAATAAAATGGAGCTGAATTACTTAAAAAATAAAGATAAATTCGTCATTTATATTTAAAAAATAAATATGAATAAATCAAAAAGAAATTTATCTTTATTTTATAAAAGTAAATGATCTATTTATATTTATTTATTTATTTCTACCTTTATTCTTAAAAGTAAAGGTGGAAATAAATAAATAAATATAAATAGATTATTTACTTTTATAAAATAAAGATAAATTTCTTTTTGATTTATTCATATTTATTTTTTAAGTATAAATGATTCATTTGCTTTTATCCATTTTTATAAATGAACAATAAAACTAAATTAACATCCGCATCAGAAGCATAAACGAATGGAGCTTGTTTCTCTTCCAAGTTTAATACACTTTAAATGCAGCAAAACGTATGTTAACACGGGCAAAGACTCTGAAAGGAAGCACATTTGTGTATGCACTACTCTAAAAAATTTATTGCCGGCCCTAAAAAATCTTTCCCGACCCGCCCATGGGTGGGAATAAACGTGAACTCAGTTTTTCATTTTATTCGTTAATTCCTCATTAAAATCCTCATTATCATGCAAGTAGCGCTGTATAAATTGCAATGTTAAAAAGAAGATGATGTAATCATCATTTTCGACGTTGTGTTCTAATTGCATGATGTCTGTTTGTGTCATGTATCAGTGCTTGAATGGTTACTTCCGTCATAATGAGACTTTCCATGAATTAAACGCACTGAATTGGAAACGTTTTTGTTGTTCACAGAATGTTAGTTTCTTTTAACTAGACTTTCAGTACGAATTGGAAAGTTTGACAGTTGCATTGACATTGGTCCAATTGTAATACCTGTGTTCGATAAGCAACTTTAATTCCAAACTTAATATTACAGACCGACTCTTGGTGGAAAATACTTTTATCGCCCGTTTCTATGGTGGAGAAAGCCTTATTTTTCTTGTTGCATACTTTTTCTTTTATACACTTCTACGAAAATAATGCGTATAGCACTTATTATTTCGATACTTTTACATTTTGTTGTACTGGTGAGCTCACTTCTTGCGGTGGTGTTTCTCGTTATCGAGCAAGACACAGCCACATTCTATTTTCACCGTACCATGAAGCTGTTCTGCTAAACTTGTAGTTTTTCCTTTTACCTGATCGATGTATCGAACCCTTACGACTAGTGAATTAGACAGAAAAGACATGCTCAAGAAAATTCTCAAACATATAAATATGTTTTCTCCAAATTTGACGGTTTCAGAGTGTTTATCAAAGTTACTAACGCCACTTTTCCATTCTTACAACTTGTCATATATTTTCAATACCTCTTGAACACCCAACTTCTATCCTTGGACAAGCACTCAGTCTACTCCGCATTTCTTCTTTGTCATAAGAACAAGAAGTCTGCGTTTAGATGACCTTCTCTAGTAGTTTAAATCGTATGCATTTAATCAAATCAAATTTCTCTCTAGAATTTGTGTAATAAATAAGACGATAAAGTAATGACAAATGGATACAAAAGCTCGTTTAAAGCTACACAAAGCTTACGATGAGCGAAAATTCGAAATCAGGCGAAAGTTTGATTTCATATTAACTTAGTATAAAGGCGTTTCGACCAAAACTGCAGGAATTTGTGTTGTTGTCTGACGTTCTTTCGGAGAATGTTTGTGACAAGTTTTATAATATAGTTTTGATATTCGTTTTACTAATTTGCTACGAAACGCTTTTGATGATATCACATAAATATAGAAACTTGTTACATAATTCAGATAAAAGAGTAAATTTGATATTGATACAAATAGCGTGTCTTCCGCCAAACGTAATGAATCTTTCTGTATCTTCATAGTTACCCCAGTATATATGTTCTGTGCAGAATATGGAATCAATGATATTACAATTGTAGTTACTTGTAATAATAACATTTGAGTTAACTGACGATCATACCTGTAGTGTGCCGTTAGAACAGGGCCGATCTTTTGCATATTTTTCCATGCCATTAAACCAAATAAAATCATTATTGATAATGGTAAAAGACCAAAAAGGACTGGATTTACAAAATAAACATTATATAAGGTATAGGGAGTCGAATATAAACTGCAAATTATAGTGGTCTGATTTTGTTGTATAACGGGATAGATATTAAAGAACAGTAGTAGTGGCAGAGCATGTCCAGAGCACAATATGATTGTTAATAAAATTACTAATCGAGCTGTTGACAATTTACTTAATCTTCGTATGCGAACTTTTCGACATGTTACAAAGTATTGATCAATTGTTGCCAAACAAACAGTTGACAATGAAACTAATACACCAACTTGTGCTATGTAAACTCTTAATTTGCATAATAAAGCATTTGCCTTTGTTGGGTCATACTGGAATCCATTTAGACCCTATTTGCGAAGGACGTCAGGAGAACAGGTAAGTGAAATTGCAGGCGGTAGTAATGCGCTAGTTTTTCAATTCCTCCCGAGCAAAACAATGGCGTTGAGAATATCTAGCTATAAAAATATATTATCGGGCAATATCGGATTATGGTAGCTAGCTATCCATACCACTTTTATTGAGTTAGTTAGCTATATCGGATATGATACTTAGCGACTAGATGTCGTCCCCGATGTCTATGTTTTAAGTATCTATTTAGTCGATTTATTGATCAATTATCACTCGATGTATTGTGGACAGTATCGGATACCAATGCGCCACTAGCTATGAAAGTAGATATATTGACCAATTATTGCGCGAAATATTGACTCATATATTGACCGCGTAAAGGATGCTGTCTATATTGCATCCAGGGATATCTACATACAGCTTTCGCAATACATAGGTCTATTATTGCTCAGTATATTGGCTTGACATGGGTAAAAACTTTGTAAATTTGTGAGGTATATGTGTTACATATTCAGGTGCAGTGGCTGCAAAACAAAAAGATGAGTATCCAACCGTCGATATATCGAGTAATATACTGGGCTAGCTAGCAGTATCTAGTCATGTATCGTGTTAGCTACCCAAGCAGAAAAAAAAAATCATGAAATGGCCGCTTGCAGGTATCTAACCCAAATTTTAATCCGTCAAAGCTAGCTTAAGTGAGTTGACATTAGCTGATGCGTTTGAATTCGGCCCTAATCCCTCAATTAAGCGTCTACTGGATCGACTGCTTGCAGCTCACAAGCTATTTGACCCAAAAAATCCAGGATTAAGCGCTTGAGTTACTTGATAAGCTACAGTTCCTTGCTTACTCTTTTCAGCCTGGGTAGCTATATCGCCCGATAGTCGATAAATTTTTTCTGCTTGGGCTGAACTTTTACTTTTTAAGAAGAATCATAGGATTTAAGAAAGTTAAGCTTACATGAGGACATATTTAACTCTGATATTAATTTCCACCATACCGCATCAAATCTTGATAAAATCAACAGCGAGTCAGAAATTGAGAAACGACTATTATGTTGTTTCTATGGGAATGATGAATAGAATTTTTGATACGGTTACTGCTATATGAAGAGAAAAGACAGAAGTAGGAATTTCGGGCTCTACACAAATATTATGCTCTTATGATTAGTCTGAAAGAATATTATGCTTTGTCTACGAGAATTCAGATCTATCGACAGCAATTATCTGATATATGTTGCAGAAGTTATGTTTTTATTTGTGTAGAAAAGCATAATTAGTTCTTGTAGACAAAGAATGATTTCTGTTCAATTGACCATACTTACTACGCGAAACGGTATAATCCTACCGGAGTAGCCTGAACTGAGTGGCGCTGACGAGGGAAGAAGTAGCACCTTTGTCAACCAAGATGTTCTTTTATGAATAATACCTTATTAAAATTCGAATTGAAAATGGCATTGTGATTATAATAACATTTGTACAGGACGATGTTAACAAGTACAGAGTACATGGACTCGATCTTTGAAATAAAGTTTTTGATGTAAGCATGAAAATATTCAAACAATTACCGATCAAACCAAACGTAAGCATTAGAATACCACCATAGATTGTCAGTTGTTGAGCAACGAATATGAGCAATGAAGCTGTTGCCATTTTCTGCTTTGACCGACAATGTGTAACGATAACTTATTCAGAGAAAACAGAATGAAGAAATTCAGACTCAGTGCATCATATTAATGATAAAGATGATACAAATAGTTTTTAAAAGTTTTAAGTTGTATGATTTGCAAAGAGAAAAAACATGCACATTATTACTTATTGTTGTTCGACATGTAACACACGCAGAGCCATTCGTGCTTCTAATAAATATATTTTTTCGTGTGAATGTAGCTATTTTATATATTCATTTGACTGAAAAAAATACTGTGCCGTATTATGAAAATAATAAATGACTTTTCGCGCTGGAAAACGTTATCATTTACTTATCGTCTTGTGATGGAGGTGTCGTAGCTGATATTGATAGCCACCATTTAGCTATTTACACTATCACTGGAAAACGTGGTTTATTGGCTTTCCACCATGCCAGTGCAGACGTTTCTGATGGATAAATGGCTCAATTAAATATTTAGACCGTTCATCTGAATTATCGGAGGCATTTGCTGGGTTTGCAATATCATAATCTTTCCATAATGAGTGTAGTTGATACTTGAGTTACGCAATCTGTTGAATTGTTTATTAGAAATTCCACTTGCAAATAGTTTTCAGTATTGTTGTTCTTTATATCAATAGGATTTTCAAAACTTTCTCCGCTAGAGAAGGTAAAGGATACAGTGTGAGCGTAAAAAGATAGGGATTTTTATAGAATAGATAATGGTCATTCATCTTTGGAAATAATTCTTGACAATGCACGACATGGTCTAAAAAGTTCGGCGCAAAAAAGTTTTACCATTTTCGCGTTTGTCAAGAAACATTAATTTTTTAAACTTGTCTGTGCACACTCTTTGTTTCTGTTTAGCGATTCGATACACGTTTGTTTTCTCTTTTTCAGGCATTAAGATAAAGTTTGAATAGTCGTTTTAGACTGAAAGAGAAATCTTTTCTTTTATTAAATTCTATCTATTCAATCATCTGTCAAGGATCGCCTGTGAAGCAAGTAAAAGATTGTTTTGTTCATGCTTCTTCACTCGCATGGCAAAGTGAATAAATGATTGGATAAAGCCAGAAATGCTCTACAAAATCTGTATAAAATAATAGTTAACCAAAGACGGTAGTACAGCGTTCAGAGTAATGGACGTTTCAGCATCCACAGGTTTTGACCTTTATTTTTGACCTTTATTCTATCTTTTGGCTTTCACGTGTCTTGCTTACTGATCAAAATACACGATTTTACGGAAAAATCAACATGGATCGATTATTAACCACATACGCTTCCTGTTCTGCACAGATATCCTTCCTCACAGTGATGTCGCTATTGCCAGAATGTACAGCCAATACTATCTATACACGATGTGAACAAGTATATCTCGAATGATATGTACAGATTCCAATAGTTTTTATAATAACGAGCTATTATTAGGCATGCATCGGTTTTAACCGGTTGAAATTGTGCTTTTTGTCGCAAAACATTGTTCTCAACAAAAATTGATTCTCTAAATTTTTTCCAATAATTTGGTTTTGTAGAGCAAACATTTTTCTACACGATGATCTATAGGAGTGTTCTTCATCTTTTCAGATTTCAACAATAAACGAAAACGTCTCATGATCGGTTATTACCGGCTCAGGATTCTTCGTTGAAAAGTGATTGCAGCAAAAATAAAAAAGCATGAAGGCTTTAACTGATTTTGTCGAAAACTGTTTCGTCTACGAAACGGAATTATGAGTGATTCGTTATTATTAGGATTAAGTTAGGTAACGACGTAAAAGAGCCAGATTTTTTAACTATGTTGTTATCTTTTTCGATGATTTTTTTTAAAATTTTCAGAAAACCAAAGAAACTGGTGTATAACCTTGCACTAGCTAAGCAGACTAAGCGCGACGGAAGTGAATTTCAAATTTATTCATCAATTTATAGGCATCATCACCTTAGATGTTTCATACCAATCTGTGACATAATGGATAGCCCAGAATAAATGAGCCACTTTTGTTCTTTGTTTTTTGTTTCCAGTGGCCCAAAGAGTTGGTTCTAGACTCATTCGATAGAGAATGGAATCCTCCACAAATCGGTTGTTTAAATCTCTGATAGCATTTTTCTCGTGTGAGCACCATTCAACATAATGAATGGTGTTGAGTTGTCGAACTGCGACCCACTGAAAATGGAAAAAAATATGTGCGTTGGTCCAGAAATGGATTTCATAAGACTTTCGAAAATATCAGAAGACTCATTGGAAAATTCTGCATGTTCTCACATATTTTTCGAAATTTTGCAGTTAGGTCTTCTAGGGAAATTTCTCCAATGGCAGTCATTTTCCTGAACCACCGGTAATCCGCTATTATTTCGTGAACGTAATTCGTTATCATAACGAATTACGGGTGATTCAGGAAAATGACTGCCATTCGAGGACCACAGCAGATGGAGAGGTCGGCCTTGCGCAGAATTATAGAGACCACTGCGGACTATCTAGTCACTATGTTACAATTAAAACTTATTGATTGTGACAATAATTGCTGGGGATTTTGGAAGCCCTTGATGCAAGGATACGCACCCCAAAACTTTGCGACGGATTCTGACTACGCAAAGCATATCTCATAAAAACTGCTACAACAAAAGTTGTTCCCTATGAAAGTCTGCGTGGAATAAGCCGAACAGGTTATTTTTCTAATGACAAAAACTTTAAAAAATTATTAATTAAAAATTTCAAAATTGAAAATTGTTTAACTTTCATTTAACTTTTGTTCAAAGCTTTTTCTAGCAATTCTGTTCAGCATTCCATGCAGAATGACATCAGCTACAACTTCACCAGCGAAATTCTTTCTCGGAAATTCTTTGTTATCGCGCAATCGCTCGCAAGGTTTTTAAAAACTACTTCTTATGCTTAAAAGTAAGGTGCCGCTAATGCAAAAATCAAGTGGAAAATCTTTTGAATTTTCAAACACAAATTCTGATTTGTCGAATGCTGCTGGTCACGAATCTGGCCTTATTTTTTCGATTTGACCGAGTTTTCGTGCAGAAAACCTCAAAATACTGTGAGGGCGTCAAAAACCTCGAAAAACTCAAGATCTCACCGGTGCGATTTTTGGATTCAGCATCGTGAATCACATCTAGGCACTTGTCATTCGATGACTTTTCTTCAAGTCTTAAACTCTTGTGGCTGATCAAACACTGATCACTTGAACCTTGAGGTTCTCACCGCGCAATGCTATCTAGTTTTTTCCCATGAGAGCTAGAGACTTCTTTCATACGCCAGAAGATTCGCCTTGCCTTGCTCCACAAAAGTATATGTCGTTTTTTCTAAAACGTTTTTCCTTTTAGGAGAAATTAGGAAAAGGCTGAAAAAGTGCGAGTTTTTCGAAAAATCCTTCAGATGATGAGCCCATAGCTCAGTATATTTCCGCCTAGAGACCTGCTATTATGGTTTTCTACGTAAAAAGCAATGGTAAACCCGTTAAAAATGCGTTTGAGGGGTTTGGAGTTTTCCAAGTAGGTCTTCCAAAGACCTCCGAGAAACCTTAAGAGCCTTTCGGAAATTTTTTTCGACCCAAGCGCATCAAATTTTGAGCAAAATGAGACGTCCCCGAGCCTTCTAGTACATCTCGGCTGAGATAAGACCATTTTACCTTCTGAAATCCCGCTGACCCGAAATCCTTTAAGAGATTTGCCAATACCTCAGCCCAGTAAGACACTGGAAAGCACGGGAAGATCTCATTTTACTTAGAACTCGATGCGCATTCAGATGCGATGCCTCACGAAGGGTCCCACAGTAATGACGAGGTTTACTGGAAAAGCGGCTCTCTGGAAATCTCTCCGAACCCTTTGGAAACCCATTATCCTCGCGAAGCATCGTATCTGAATGCGCATGGAGTTCTAAGTAAAATAAGATCTTCCCGGGCTTTCCAGTGCTGAAGCCAAAAATCGCACCGGTGAGATCGAAAAATGAAAAGATCAGGAGTTTAATTAGAATGTAAAATTAATTAATTAATAACTCTGTGAATAGTTATCAGTTCATCGAACAAACTAAAGGATATATGTAATCAGGTATCCTCTTCAAACTGACATAGTTTGAGGGCACATTTTATGGGGTACACACCCCCTAAAAGGTAATAACAACGTTAGATGTCGAAAACATTTTCGAACAAATGGTTTATTTTAATTAAAGATAGTTTCGATGAATTAATAATTTCGATGACATGATGCTAACTGTTGAGGCAATTTTGAAGAATTTGTCTATTATCCGTTCGAAAAGTCAACGCACTCGGTTGTTTTTTGAATAACTTTTGATAGGAACAAGATGAAGACCTGCGGTTTCCACCGTTTGACAGCCAAGATCCAGGAGCATACTTTCACAGGCAAAATCTTTCCTAAAAACAAATCCCAAAATCGGTTTTTCAAAAGATCTCTGGAAAGCCACGCTGGATTTCTGAAAAATGCCATAGGAGTCTATTGATTCTTTTACATGGATAGATAGCTTAGCGTATCCCCTACAAAACTAGTTCTAAACAAAAGTTCTATCTTGCAAGGTTTAGCCAAATCAGGCAGTTTTTCCGAAGCCCTAAGACTCCCCTTTCTTTAGGTGTGACACTATTGTAAACACATGAAAACATAGGTTATCGACTATGCTCAATCTCGTGGCAGTGTTAGTTTTCAGGACAAAATGCAAGAACCGAGTGAAAACCTATACTAAGTGATATAACCCATTTTTGATTATTTTCATCACAATTTAAAAAATTCGTAACTGAGTCAGAAACCATCCAAACCACTTCAAAATTTCAGAAAATAATCTATTTTACCGGCTAATTCTGATTCTTTACGTAAAATCAATAAAAAGTATAGTCTTGGTTCAGAAGGTTTCTGGGAAACCTTTCTAGAAATCAAAGTATTTTCCGTTAGATTTTTTAACATTTATTGAGTATTATTGAGAACTTATTGAACTGCAGATAAAATCAAGGGTTTACCGCAATTTTGAAGTAGTTTGGATGGTTTCTTTTAGCACAGTTTATGGTATTAACTGGTCCTTGGATCTAATCCTACTAGATTCCCACTATACAAGCATTAGTTAACAACAATAATTAACAATTCTTCATCGAAAAATTTGACCTACAATTTAAATGAAGGAAAACGTATGTCAACACGGACACAAATTATGAAGGGAAGCACATTTGTGCATCCATTACTCTAAAACGATTTCCCGGTCAGGCCGTGAGTGGGAACAAAAGAGAACTCAGCTCTATTCACTTTATTCTTTCCTTCATTCCTCATTAAAAT
>CAJNOQ010002479.1:0-24115 GCA_905250885.1 Didymodactylos carnosus | reverse complement strand
TTTAGATTTCCAGGTGGATCTGGTCGACAAGGTGGATTTAGTCAACAAAGTGGGTCTGGTCAACAAGACGGATTTGGCCAGCAAGGTGGATCTGGTCGACAAGGTGGATTTGGTCAACAAAGTGGATCTGGTCAACAAGGCGGATTTGGCCTACAAAGTGGATCTGGTCAACAAGGTGGATTTGGCCAACAAAGCGGATCTGGTCAACAAGGTGGATTTGGCCAACAAAGTCTCCAACGACCGCCACAAATTAATGTAAACGTTAGTCCTAGACAACCGGGGCCACAAGTTTCCCCCTTAGGACCACAAAAAGGTCCTTATAATGGTTCAACATATCCTAGTGGGGCTACACATAGTCCACAAAGCGTTTCATTTCAACAACAACAACCACAACGTCCCTTAGGTCCAACCGGTTTTAATCAATTGCCTGAATCTCGTCCCATCAATCAGCACACACAACAATTTCCTCAGCGATCCCCTCAACGATTTCCTCAACGATTTCCTCAGCGATCTCCTCAACAATATCCACCAAGAATGCCAGCCCCACGCCAACAGTGAGTGCTTCATAGAAGTCACTGTAAGAGACTTATATCAACAGTTACTTTATTTGTATTTAGATTTCCTGGTGCGATACCACCACATATGGTCTATAATGAATTACTCGGTCCTGATGCATTTAAAGATGTAATATTGAATATCGATTACGGTGCTGTTGAAGCATATAATAGTGTCTTTCGACATGGAGGTCAGGTTAATATCCCAAATTTTAGAAGTCGAAGGCCACCAGGAATTAGTGTTCATCCCGCTTACACAACTGTTGAGTCTCTAAATCATCAACCACATGTGCTTAATACTGGTCGGCCGATTGATACCGGATTTAGACCCCATAATCAATATTTTGACGGTGGATACGGAGAAGGCACTGGACGCGATTATTATAGTTCAAATAACGATATCGAAAGTATATTGGCTCAATCGACAGGTTATGAATCATCATCTGTAGGCGGACCAGATTTTCAAAGTGTGTCTGGATATCAAACGGGTGAATCACTGCCTGAAGGAGACATAGGAAGAAACTATTATCAACAACAAAATGCCGGTGCTCAAGAAGGATCTTTTGAGTTAGGGCCAGGAGCCGATCCTGGTACTAGCGTAGCTCAAATACTTAGTCAAAGTGGATTAGAACAGGCTTTACGAAGCAGGGCGCTATAAGAACATTTCATAGTTTGTGACACATCAGTTTTATTGTTTCGTTTCTTATAGCCGAATACCTATACTAAATAGTTATTTTTTATATTAGTATTATTTGTTATTTAGAATAGTGGATTTGTATTGTAAGAAAAACACCATTGTTCGTTTACGTATGGATTATTCATTCATAACGGTAACAAATAAGCTTACAATTCCCGTTTTTCGGTTGACTGCGCAAGATAAGAGTTACCTTTTTATTGTTGATAGACAGTATGCTTTTGTTATATTGTTTTTTTTCTTTAAATATGATTTTTACGATAAATCAAAAATGAATAATCATAGTTTATTGACGCTTATTATCTATTATCTAGTGGAATCTTTTTAATATATATACTATAATGTACTTGAAAGTGACATGATCGAAACGCAGCTACGAAATAACCAGTGATTTATCTACGTTTCGTTTATCGGAGGAGCAAATAAATGTTCCGAGATGACTACTGTCTAAAATGCTATTTGTTTTAAATTAATTATTTCCGACATGAGAAACTGAAAAATCGATGGGCATGCCGTTCATTCAGCCCGTCCGCTAGATAAATCACTAGAAATAACTGTGCTGAATTTTAGTTGAGATCTGAATAATTCTGCCAAAAAGTTTTTGACATATGAGATCTTTATCTGAGAAGATTCTGTCATAATATCTTTCTACCGACAATGTATACTGAGTCAAAATATGTCTGAAGTCTATAGACCCGATATTGAATCTTTTCTTTTTTTTAAATAAAAATATATTAATAAAATACAGAAATATATAGATGATCAGATGTTTGACTCTGTTGAATGTGGTGTAACCCAAGCGTTTGATGATACAACTGATATATTTAATAATGGCACTGTACGTATGGATTTTGCCGATTTTTTGGTACTTAAATTTTCGATATTGTCTACATGGGTCTTGCTATTATCGAGTGTATTTATATCTGTTATGTTAGACGTCGTCTTTATAGTTCGTACCGATTGTGCACGCTGCCTTATCTTATTATCTACTTTTTCTTGTTGTTCATAATCTTGTTGTTTTAATGTTGATGAATACCGTCGTTGAGGTTTACCACGGAATGGTGTTGTATCAAGATACATTTTTCCTGCAACACCTGGTAATGAGATTGCTCGAGGTGATGGTTTATCACCAATTAATTTCATTTCAACTTTCGTTGGAGTATCATTAGTTGATGAATTAGCACCATTCGATTTCAGAGCAGTTATTGGAATACCTCTAACGAAAGGTGAAGTATTAGTACCACTATGAGTAACTATCGATTGTGGATGTCTCGATAATTTAGCAGATTTATTCGAGGATAATTGACTATTATTATTCGTTCGAGAAAAAGTATTATTCAGTGAATTTCGACGTACGATATTTTCAATACAAGTTTGAGTTGATTGATTTTCATGCGGATGCTGAGAGGATAATTCACTGGAATTGTCATCAATAGCTAAAATGAATAAATAATGGTAGAAATCAACATAAATGATATCAGTATACACTTAAATACTTACGGTGATCTGAGATGGGTGATTGGGGATCGGATAAATGATCCGTTGAATGATTATTAGTATTTCTAGATATCTGAAATTAATTTGAATGAAATAAATTAAGGTTAATAAATAAAAGTGCTATAGTTACTATTACTTTTAGATGCGGTGGGTGTGAACCGTCAAATGGTGGCTGTTGTTCAGTTTCATTATCTAGATCATCATCAAATGCACATGTTGATGTGGAAATTGAATTTCGTTGTATACGTTTTCGTTTATCCTCTGCTAATTGTTGTTTTTGATTTGATATCATTTCATCATTCTGAATATCAGGTGACATAGTCGTTGTCTGCGACGATATATCACTATTAGTGACTATTACTGGTTTAATCGATTGATCAGATCGTTCTAAATCGTTTAATTCTTGTCGTTCTCCTAATTTATAATTGGGTGATAATTTTGATCGATACTTTTTCCAATAACATGAAAAAATTAAGAATACTACAAGTACAATTAAAAATGCCAAGCCCAGAACAACTCCGACGATCAATGATGTTGTGCTATTAGTTAAACTTCCAGTTAAAGCAGTATTACCATTACTACCGTTCGACTGTGTGGATGAAGTAGCTGAACCGTTAACTACACCTCCTGTTGTTCCACCACTAATTACTGTTGTAGATGCAATTGTTGATGGCCAATAGGTCGGTGCAGGTGATGTTGAAATATCACTGTTATTGTATAATGTACAAAATCGTGAATGATCTGTAGATAAAGTAAAACTTGAACAATTTTTCGTTGAATATGTATTATTGATAAAAAGTTGTCCGATCGCTGCTACTGGATAACTACATTTTGCTTTTGCTAATGGTGCTGTACCATTACTTATGAGTGGAAATATTCCAGGATTAAGTGGATCATCAATAACTTGAAGAAGATTATACGATTGACAATCACATGTTAAATTATTTCCACTTAGTTCTAAAGCCGATAAACCAAGTATAAAATAAATTGTACTACTCATACTTTGTGTAGCACAAGCACCATACATTTCTAATAAAATGTCTGATACAGATGTTAACTGATTATTACTTAAATCAACATAGCGAGCATCGGGTAAATTTGGTAATTGAATCATATCAATCGGCACTGTATTTATATAATTAGCAATTTGATTATTACTCAAATTAATTTCCATATAATGTCCTAAAAAAAATCCAATAATAATTTATTTTTGTCAAAAAAAAAATAATTTTCTGTATTTCTAATGAGAAAAAATATTTTTACCTGTAGAGATAAATATTGGCCACAGATCGACGGATGGTATTTGATTAAAACTAAAATCCATTAACGTTAGTTCGGATATAAAATTAACAAAATAGGGACCATCAATTGTTGGCATTACATTGATTAAATTATGAGCAAAATTCATTGTTACTAATTGTCTATTTGCTATAAACAAATTATTATCTAATTGTTCAATAAAATTATAGGATAAATCAATATTGAGTAAATTTTGTAAACAACTCATCGATGATGTATTTAGTATTCCAGTAATACTATTATTAGCTAAAATTAAAGTTTGAATATTTGGATAATCACATATATTATCTGGAAGTGAACTTAATGGGCCATTTGTATTAATTATCGATGAATATAACTTTAAAGTAGTTATATTTAATTGTAAAGCAGATATCATCATTGATGGTAATGTTGTTAATGGTGTAGTCGGATCACAAGCTATATTTAATGTAATATTATCAGTAAGTGAACAATTACAAGTAGAAGAATTACATTCATCAGTAGTAGTTAACCTTCGATAACGTTTAACAACATACTAGAGTAAGACAAAAAAAAAAAAAAAGAAAAGATATATAATCAATTAGAAATTTGAACTATTTTATTTTATCATATTTCTACCTGTTCAGGGAATTTAATTTTAGATTTAAATATATTTTGTTCCATAGATGCACATAGAGAATACATTATACAATAATATAAAAGTAGACGTATATATTGTTGTAACATATTTTAATATAGATAAGGATTAGTTCATTTTTTTCTTATTATATACAAGTTTTCATAACATTTTAGAATACAAAACTCTCAACTAATATTGGCATTATGTCAGATGTTTTTGATCAAAAAAGAAGTGAATGAAATTCTGTTAAAGATGTAAGACTTTCTCCTTCTTTTGTTTTTCTTTTGTAATAAATAAATTTTGGCGAAATAAAGTAACTATTTACAACAACACACCTATTCTTTACATTAATGAAACCTAATAAATTTATTGAAAATTAATTAAAATGAAATAGAGATACGATACGATGACGAAAAAAAGAATAAAAAAAAAGTGACTTTTACAATCGAATAGATGTAATAAGTACAAAATGAGCATATATTAAAGTATTTTATAATGTTATCGAATATTTAATTTTAGCATCAGTATCAAGTGTTCAAGGAAATGAATTGATTATAGACAACAATATGTCTATAAAAATTAATAAATATATATAGATATAACTATTCAAATAGATATGACTTTTAGAAACTTATTGTTAGAGGTTAAAATGTACGATTGATTCGACATTAAATATGGTAACTAATGAGTTAATTTTATTATGAGTCATGTCAGGCCAAATAATGATAGTAGACAGAATTGAAAGTTTATTTCAGTTAATTATATTATGTTAAAAACGATTTTTTTTTCCACCATTCTATACGTTAACATAGTTTGTCATGTTTTTAAATACACATTTTCTGACATTTATTTTTTACTATAAAAACGTTCTGATATTGTTTTTTCTTACAGAAAAAAAACAAAATTCAAAATTATCGTTTCGTAATGTTGAATCATCTATCGTCAAACTATTCTGTATTATTTCCACAATAGTTCTTGGTTTTTAATTGTACATACACATACCAGAGATGTGCCGGTGGAAAGTGTTCTGTTTTAGTAGAATGGCAATAAGTTTTTACCGTTGACACATGACGAGCGCTAGAAATATGAACGCGACGTTATTCGATGCAGAAATGTTCGCTCTACACATCTGTTCACTTAGTTTCTTCAATAAACATTTATTTAAAAAATTATAGCCTTTATGATGCCATGAGACAATCCTCGCGGGAATTCCCCGCCCCGTCCCATAGGGATTGCCCCGTGGTCCGATAAAGGCTACAATAATAAACGTCTATTGAAGAAACTAAGTGAACAGATGTGTAGAGCGAACATTTCTGCATCGAATAACGTCGCGTTCATATTTCTAGCGCTCGTCATGTGTCAACGGTAAAAACTTATTGCCATGCTACTAAAACAGAACACTTTCCACCGGCACATCTCTGACACATACACAGAAAAGTTTTAAAACAAATTTATAAAAATAAACAAATATAAAAAACAAAACAAAAAGAAACTGCTTTAATCTCGATAAACTCTAATACATCCTTTAATAGGTTTTCGACAATTTGCTTGTGGACAATTAAATCTATCTACCATCGTTATTCCACAATCATGACAAACAATATTATGTCTACATGGCATTAAGAGTCCAGTCTTCCCACCTGGACATACACCGACACGAATTGTTGCTGTACATCCTCCGCCCAGAGGAGGTGGTGGTGTGTTTGCTTCTTTTTCTGTTGGACGATATAAACCAATGAAACGTAATGCTGTGATACGTGCATCCAAATCAAATTGTAAATGGTATAATGTCTTTTCAACTTGAGGATTGTCATTCACTGTTAAATCAATTGTAAACAAATCTTTTATATTGCGATTATTCGATGAAAATGTAATACAACCATTTGGTTTAACCCGTATACCTATAACAGAAAAAAAATAACTCTATATGAACTCTGTACTCTTCAGAATTCCCTGACCAAGAAACAACATTTTTCTTATATTATAGAATAACTATGGTGACTTCCCTCATCATACTACAAAACCAAAAACAAAATCCACTAACAAGATAACTAACTACTTACCAATTTCATCGCCAATACTTAAATGTGTAAATTCACTGTTAATTTCTTTTGATAATTCTGGATTTGGTGCTATTTGACCATCAATAAGGCAATGAAGCGTAAAATAAGATGATTTTGTATGATCCATATCTAATATTTGAATAATAAGACACATACAACGTTGTAAATTTTCATTAATTTTCATTGATGATTTACGAGTAGTATCTTTTTGTTTAACAGCTATATTATTCTGAATCTGATTAACATCACAATTGTTGATTTCGATAAGACCGGGTGATAAATCATAACTACCATAATAGGTCGTTTCATCAGAATGATAAAATTGTTGAAAACGTGCTAGAGCCCGATCAACATGAGACGACATTACTATTGATAATGTTTGAATTAATCTCATTTGAACAATTTGTCCATTCAAATCTAAAAATGAAGAAATATTTAGCACTGTTCAGTTATAGAATGCTGTAGATAAGAAATATTATACGTTCATACTCTGTAGATAATAAAATACAATAAAATATTTCTACTCACCGATAACACACCATAAATCTTTCGATACTGGTGTAAATGATAACTGTTTCACAAATCCATTTCCACAATAATCGAAGTATATGTCTCCTTCTGGCGTATATACAAGTCTTATTTCTCTGTCAACTAAAATATTTGGTGGTGAACGAGGTGAGGGTAAAAACCATTGATGTTGATTGTCTTGACTTGATATCGTTTTGGGTAGAGTTTCTTGAGTATATGTTGCTGGATCAATTGTAGTCAAACCAATTCGAATTGTACCATAAAAACCCTACGAGAGACTAAACTTGTATAATATTCGGTCTTAAAATAAATATACGATGTCATACTTTTGCTGTTTCTTCGATTAAAAATTGGACAATTTCATTTGGCATTACAGGACGATTTGTAAATATAAGATTATTATTTAATTTATCACGACGAGCACATGTATTGGATTTACTGAACGTTATATTGTCTCCATGTTGAAAATGAAACGAGAGAGGTTCACAAATTTGTTGCGATTGAGACTGTTCGGATTGATTGTTATTATTCATTGCCATATCACAAAATGAATGTCTATCAGAAAAATTTTAGTACATATCTAAAAAATACGAAAAACAACTAATAAAACTATGTTATCTGTATCTTGTAAATCGTTGACTGATTGATTATGAGACAAACGATTTAATTTAATATGCCATAAACAACTGTAACAATTGCATTTTCTGTTAATTAAATAGAAAACTTGAAAATATCATACAGATATTACATTGTCTCATCAATTTAGTCTATGGCAGACGAATCAACAAACAAAACAGACAAATAAAATAGGCCAAAACAAAAAATACTAGACAAATCCAAGTTCTATTGTTGAGAATTAATTAATTCACAATTCAATTTTCATTTTCATTTTAAGAACAGGTTATGCATGAAATAATGAATGCAGACAGTGCGATCAATTCAGTTTAATAGACTCAAAATAGCTCATCCTATTTTGTGCCTTAAATAACCTACAACTTTTTTTTTGAGTCTGCGAAAGTGATCACTTATTTTCAATAAAAAATTTTGCTCAAATCTTTTATAAACTATAGAAGTATAAAAAAAAATATAATTAAAAACTCAAAATAATAACCAATAAAAAGTAATGGAAATAAGATGAGTATCAATGTATCACAATATAGAACATTTGAACAATTTCTTTTTTACGAACAAAAACAGGATATTGAAAATAAAAATGTGATTAACAACATTCTCATTTCAAAACAAAAAATTTCTTGATAAAAAAATAAGTAAAAAAGTAAAAGTTTATAGAAAAATATAAAAAAATCACATTCTATGCGATAAAAGAAAAAATAAAAGACTGTCAATCGCTATTTTTCTATTACAGTAAAACTTTTCATTTCAAGCAACGTTTATGAAGAGATATAAAGAATAAAAAGAAAATAGTTCTACAAGTAAGAATTTACGTTTATCGATGGATGAAACACAATTTAGACTTTAGTGAATATCGCCTATTTCGACAATCTTGTTATGTTATTATGATCCACTAGACACGTATACACGAATGATTCTTTGAATTATTTTACGACATCCATCAACCGGACATGGTTTATTTATTAACATTTTTCCACATTCATAACACATTTCCATATGCCGACATGGCCATGTGATGCAATTTCTTGCATTTGTACACACATTTCCATTTTGTGGTATATTTGAATGACAATAGGAAGCCTCTAGAAAACCAATGGCTGTTAATCGATGAGCCAGATCCAAATATAAATGATAATTATTTTTACTTATACTTGGAATTTTGAAAATGGGCAATGGTTCGTTATTATTTTTTGAATAAAATACTTGATCATTTCGAATACTCAACATTATTTCATCATCGATTTTTAAATGAAGATTTTTCAATGTTGTACAATATGATCGATCATTTATGTTCTTGTCACGTATTAGAGACAAACTAAATCCATCTGTCTGTAAATGATCAAGATCTAATACAATAAATGCTATATTCATACCATTCTTCAATGGTTCATTAACAATTACTGATGCATGATCACCTGAAATATGAAAAAGAAAATATATATCAGTATATTTTAAAACAAATAACAATCCACAATTATTCAAACTCGTCTGAAGAACTTATTCTCTATTTATTTAGCTAAATATGATAAGACAGTAACAATTTTTTTAATCTAATTTCAAATCACAAGTTTTCAAATTGACAAGAAAGATAACTGAACTAAACTGAAATTTATTCTTACACAAAGATAGGATATCACAAAAAAGGCTATTATAACTAAACTAAAAAGTTTCTAAGAAGAATCGCTATTATAACACATACATTGTGAGAGAAAACATAAGTGCGATATATTTTAAGAGAAAGAGCAAATCTAAACATAAACATTATTGAAAGCCTAGATGATCTGTTAACATACGTTTAAATATAGATAAAGAAGACTGATATACTAAAATCGAAGGAAGTTTATTCCATTCCTTTGAGCCACGTGGAATGAAAGAGCCGGATACAGATTTTAGCTTGAGACGAGGAATGAAAACGCTATTATTATGACCTAGTCCAGAACTTTGACGCGTAGTTAGCAATGAGATTAGATAAATACTTAAAGTGTTCGTATTATTTATGATAATATAATAATACTGAGTGTACGATTGACAAATGATGTGACATTCCAATCAATAAAAAACGGATTAGTGGAACACATGAATCACATCGTAACAGTGTCAGAGAGAAGAGAAGAGCAGAGACAGAAATGAATACAATCGATGTAAATTCAATTCAACGGTATCAACCATTTCCATGTGAATGATTACATTTATTTGAGTTTTATTGAAGATACTAAACTCTGTTATTATCTCGTGTTCATCCATGAGCAGTTTTCATTAAGTTGAAACGCTAGTACATTATGAGAGAATTTTCTACTTGTTTTTCTCCCTTCAAAACACGTACAAATATACACGGTCGCATCTGTACTTGGCCGCTGCTATCCATTGTCTCTTTCCTAGAACTATGCAAAATTGTATAAATATTTTTTTACAACCGATATCTCCGAATAATATTTTATATTTTTCGAAGCTCAATCATCGATCTTTAATCTGGTAATAATTAAAACAAAATAAAAAACTTTTTAGAAAAAAGATTAAAAACTACGTAATTATACTTGTTTTTTGTTAAAATTGTAAAAAGAGGCAATATCTTGTTAGTTCATTTCAATGTTACAACAATAATAAAATAGAACAGCACACAAGCCTATCTTTGAGATGAAATGTACTTAGACTATAGTGATCATTCCCTATGCAAAATTTTTGTTGATCAGTCGTTGTTGTCTCTGTTTGTTTTAGCCAGATTCTCTCTAAACTAGATTCGCAGCATGACTGAGTGATTTGCGAATAGTTTAGAATCTCAATAAAAAATATTTCTCAAAATTAATGATATTGTGTAAGATATACTTTTTGCTTTACATAATAACGATGTTTTCGTTTAGAGAAACATCTTACTCTTTCAAAGAAAATCTATTTGTTCCATTTTAACGTACAGATATTAAACTCTTTGGTTTACATAGAGTTTTTCAGAATAAGGTTATGCAACTATACTCACCATTTTTTGCCGCTATTTTACGCCGTTGTTCTAATCTTCTATCACATTCTGTCATTTGCAACGAAACGTCCCTTACGTTGACTCCTGGATAATATGTTGACGTTTTTTTCATCTTTCGTTTACTTTGTACTCTTATATTCGGTTTAGTATGTACATTAATAAATTCTGTTATTTGCAATTGTTCTATGAGACCATTAAGTTCAATACATAACCAATATTCACTATCATTTATATCAATGTTTTCAATAATAGAAGTTTGATTATTACCAAATTCAAATAGCAAATTACCATGTCTTGTTAACGTTAATTTTACATTCGCACCTGGATTAACTCGCGACGTTTGAAAGTCAATATTTTGTGATGAATACCAATCGTAATCTTTACTACGATCTGGAATACGAGAAGGAATATCTGTTTGTTTCATTGATCTTGGATCCATTGTTGTTAAACCAAATCGAATTGTTGTCAAGTATTTATCATCAATTTTAAGAAAACTTAATACAATTAATTCATCAATAACTAGACGACGATTTGAAAATAATAACGTTTGGCCAAGTCGTAATCGACGTGCGTCTCTTAACTGATTTGTTACTTCAACATCTCGACCATGATTCTGATGAAATGTGAGTGGTTCTATTATTTCATTTTCCTGCAAGTGAAAGAAATAAAAAGAATAAAAATGAAACTAATTGAAAACAACTACATTTCAAAGGTGACGAAGACGACAATCGTCACGTTACATATGTATACATGTTAATCTTACAATACACATGAGTAATTTTGTACATCTCAGAAATTTGAAGCAATTAAATTACAATTACTTCAAATTGAATTGAAGCTTGTTTCAACTGAAATCGACTTTAAAAGGCAAATCTTATAACAAAACTATGCAAAGAAAATTTGCGCTAAAATTGACCATTTTATCAAATAAAAGCTAAAGATAAATAGATCGAGAAATGAGTTAGTACTTACTCTATAATAAATCCTATAATATTTGAAACAGGAAAAAAAGTTTCAGCTATACACATCTACAGTAGTGCTATTTTCTCACTTAACACGGTTAATGGTAGAGAGAAGTTAATTACTGTTCAATAGAAAACAGTAAAGTACTTACAAATTTCAGAATCATTTGGTTTGGAATGTCAGAACGATTATCGAGTTTTCTGTTAGATGTATCTAGTTTGTCAAACAGTGAACACAGCGTAGTTGGTACATCAAAATGTTCACATATTCTCTGTTTAGATCGTTCAAAATCGTTTTTGTCAAAATTGATATTATATGTTTCACCCAAATATTCAACACAAGTTGAATAAATATTCGAAGAAGTTCTGCTCATTTTATGTATCTACAAATTCGCAAAAGATGATAAATATGCATGAGAGAAGGAAGGTCACTGGAAAACGCATGAAATTAGAAGATTTTGGGTTAGTAGTGGCAAACATGAAGAGTCTTTTTTTACGTAAGGTGAGGCATTACTTACACACTCGACAATAAACAAAGGTACCGCTTAAAACTTTTGGTATATTTATAAAAAATTTCTATTACGAATTTTACTCTTTTAGCAGTAAATCAGCCTCAATAATCTGTTCACTTTTATGCTGTTTCTTTCTGTGCTTAATAAAGTGATCTCATTTGTAATATTAAACAAAAAGACGTAAAGGGCTCGTTCTTTTTTGTCTGTAAACAATATGAGCACGAGTTTCGAGAAAAATAAAAATAAATTTTCCTCGACTTTAATACGAAACAATAGCTATGTTCCTTTTCTTGAACACACAAATAAAAAAAGGGGAATATTTGACTAACTATACTATAAGCTGGTAGAAAACCAAAACAAATTGAGTCATAGTGGGCCGCTGAAAGGTAAATGGGAGTTTGAATAACCAATTAGATAACAGAAGCTACACCTTGTTTCTTCACTGAAGGTGGTGACTATTTTTACTGACCGACTGGCTTTACTGATCTAATTTGATTGGTCTATCCCATGGTTACACCAATCAAGTTAGGTAGGTTCAGTCAGTTAGCTAGGTCGGCCAGTAAAAATAGTCACACCTCAGTGAACAGAATGATACGTCTGCAGATCGCGATGACAGGATGAAAGCAGGTTGAGATAAACAAGGAGCAAATGCTGAGAGCAAATCACTACAATCGACGTGAAAGTGACGCAAATTATGTTGATTGTAGTGATTTGTTTGCGGCGTTGCGTAGTTTATCTCACCATGAAACAAAAGATCAACACATAACGAAAAATCTTCGGATCGGGTAGCAAAGACATCTCAAAACTACAAGTCCGATCTTGATCAGACTTTAAGGGAATACTGACGATGCCTAAGTTTGCTGACGAAGCTATTTTTGGTTTCGTCAATTTCCGTTAGAGCGTTGTTATTCCATAAAAAAGTTCAAAATGAATTTAACAATTTCCTAGGCCAAAGAATCTTACTGTAAGAGCTTATGAGATTCTTGTACGATTTCATCTGATTTCGGAAGATTCTGTAAGAAACATAGAAACTGCTTCTCGATGCAAGATATAATAGTAAGATTTTCTCGGATTTCGTAAGATTCTTGTATGATTTTTATAAGATGAGACAGTTTCTATGATCTTATTGTAAGATTTCATAAGATTGTTCGACCTGGGTTTATGTCATATTTCTACCCTTGGTTTTCGTAAGATTTCTATAAGATTCTTATCCGATTTCCGTACTTTCGGTCGCCTAGGGTGTCAGTCATGCCTAGTAGTACCAGTGTAGTTCACGCTATGAATCTCTTTAATATTGAGTACAATATTAACAATTTACATACTGAATGATCGATTACAATCAAGACTTCACACAGTACTCAATTTATTCATATTAACATTCATTTCCGTTGATTGGAAAAAACACTTTCATTACGTAATTGCAAGATGTAACAAAATTTTATATTTAGTGCATCAGTATAAGAACAAATTTCAAACTACCGCTTTAGATCAAATTTCTAAATGTTAGGCGTATCCCATATTGCTTTACGGCTTAATTCTTTATTCATTACCAGTGCTAAAAACCTTTCTCTAATATCTAGTGTACAATACAAATTTGCTTTAGCTGTAATTAGTTGCTTAAATTTAACGAGTGGGCGTAAAGTACTCCAGATCTTAGGATGGCAGAACGTACTTGAAGTTTTTGATCAACAGAAAATTCTCCTTGTTTTTAAGATAGTGAGAGGACTAACACCTAGTTTTTTCACCCATTTCTACTATCCAACAAATAGCTGGTGGTACTTGTGTTATCAGTACGATTAACAGCGATAAACAGGAAACAATTATCGATCGTTTCCTTGACGAATATAAACTAACACGAAAACATTGAATAAATACACGTTCAGCAGAGATGAAACTCGTTAACCATAACAAATAATAGTGAACAGTGACTGTTATTTACTTGTGTAGTATGATACGTTACTAATGCATGCGGAAGTTTGATTTGATCATCAAACCACACTTCACTGTTAATAAATTTAACCAAATTAGTCGAACACACTATAAGTAAATAAATACCGATATTAGTCACACGTAGGGACGTTCGGTTCTCGTTAAAAACCGGAACCGCGGTTCTTTTCGTTTGGGTTCTAAGTGGAGAACCGGAACCGCGGTTCTTTCGGTTCGGTTCTAACTCGAGAACTGGAACCGCGGTTCTCAGTTCCGGAACCGAGAATCCCTAGTCACACGTATTTTACGACTGATAACAGTCTGAAACATAAAAATTGTATTCAGCAAATGTAGAAGTATAAACAGTTGTTGAATAACAAGATAATAATATTTAATATGCGCTATATGATGTAATATACCTTGATACATAGTTTGACGAACAACATTATTTGTACGTTCACAAGAACTACCACTAAAGCAATAATCGCATACACATGTTGAAATTAATACATCTATCTGCTAACCACCACGGTGGATAACGTACCATGATTTTTGAATGTGGATGCAAAAAAACGGAGCTGACGTTCTTTTATTTATTTATCGTAAGAGGAAGTTATCGATAGATTAGAGGAAAAAAGAACATTGCTGAATGTAGGTAAACATGACCAAATTTCCAGTAAAGAAACACAAACTAATGGGCTGAATAAAATTTCTTCTATGTTGACTGTAATGATGATTGTACTGGAATATTGACTATCGAAGAGGATGCCCGAACATGAAGATGATCAGCATGAAATGGGGTTAGAACGACTGTTGATGACGTTGTATGAGGTAATTGCTGATTGTTTTCTGTGAAGGAGAGAAAAGACGGTTGTTGTTTCAGTTTTTGTGAAATGCTTTTGCTGAGATGAAATTGTTGACGTTTTGCGTAGGAATATCACTTTACTGTTCTTTACCAAGTGATAAGTAATAAAATGTATTAGTTATTACCTGGAAACAAGTAATAAATCTTATTACTTTATTACTTATTACTTTTTTCAAATGATAATCTTTTATTACTTTACTTATTACTAACAAGTAACGCTCATCTACAGATTCGCCGACCCTTTTCTGAAAAGACTTAGTTGGCTTCTCCACTCCGAATTTCCACACTCGTCAGTGACTATACGTATGTACGTCCGTCACACTGATTAGGGACTATATGTATGTACGTCCGTCACACTCACTGGTCACTATATGTATGTACGTCCATCACACTGTCACATCACTATATGTATGTACGTCCGTCACACTCACTGGTCACTATTTGTATGTACGTCCGTCACACGCACTGGTCATTATATGTGTGTACGTCCGTCACCGTGTGTGCTTACGTCCGTCACACCTCTGTACGGACAAACACACACACACAAACACTTTGTACTTTTTCGTATGACCATAGACTTACAGTCAAAGGGACAAGATCGACTTACAAAACAATGACTAATAATCCCGACAGTTCATTCACTCGACCTACAGGCAATGCACTTAGTGAATCGATGCGATTCACTTTATTCACGTTATTTATTTATTCTAGTGACTGTAAGTCTATAGCCATTCTGAATTCCAGACAATGCTCACGCGTTCGCAGCCAGGACAAGTGTTATACTTCTCTGCTACCACAGAAACTCGAACGCATCGACCTATGTGCATCTATGTCCACCACACTCGTCACTGACTATACGTATGTACGTCCGTCACACTTATTAGTGACTGTATGTATGTACGTCCGTCACACTCCCACATGACTACATGTGTGTACGTCCGTCACACTGCCATATGACTATATGTATGTACGTCTGTCACACTCCCACATGACTGTATGTATGTACGTCCGCCACACTGCATTCTGATTGGGTGGACAGACAGACAGACAGACAAACATTTTCTGTTTGGAAGACCCTTTCTTTCAGAAAAGGGAATAAGACAAAAAGTAATTAGAAGTAATAAGTAAAATAGTGAAAAATTATTCCATAAAGAAGTAATAAGTAATAAAACAACAAGATTTGTCACCTGTTTACCGGTAATAAGTAACAAGCATTTATTACTTTTACTGGATAATATAATAATTAGTAAAAGTAACGTAGCATCCCTAGTTTTGTGTTTATTATTTACATTAGCTATTTTATATTTACAGCTTTTATTTGTCGTACCGTATTGATTGGATATAACGGCACAACTAATTCAGCAGTACAGTTTTGACAATTAACGCCTTCCTTTTTTGCTTGACACCTAACAAATCGATTTTGTTTTTTTTGAAATGTTTCATGTTCAACAAAATGCGTGTCAACTGGTGCATTATTCGATATACAATCACACTTTGTGTCACAATCCATGAGATCCATTAGTTGATCAACACAGCAATCTAGTGTTTTTTCGATTAATAAACGATATTTTGCATTAATATCGTCTATAGTTGGATCGTTAGCGTTGACGCACAATCGTTTCATGGCGTTTGTATTCCGTTCGTAATTATCATTTATCACTGTTATGATAAATGGTTGTTGATAAGACACGGATAGATGATCGCCATCAGCATGTAGAGGCTTAATTGTATGAGATGTAGAATGATCTTTAGCTAGTTTCAATGGTTTATCATGGGCATTGATTTTTCGGGTAAAATCAGACAAACACACTGTCCCTTTACTCTTATTATCATTTTTTAGCACCGAGTGAACGTTATCATTCAATAGCAATGATGATAAATTTTTTGAAAATTTTTTGTTATGATTATCGTATAACTGGAAGTGTAGGCGATGCTGATGATAGTGACGTTTCGAAAAACTCCATGACTTATTTAAGTGATAATGGCTGTTTGAATTTTCGATAGAACAAATTTGACGCTCAGGTTTAAATTTGGGTGATGAATGCTAAAATATTAGTAGCAATCAAGCCTAAAATTAATATTTCTCAAGGAAAGCCGCTTCTGGATCCCCCCCCGAGCTTAGCCATTTCTATTTTACCCTCGATATTAACAATTATATTTTCTTAATACACTACTTACTGCTGTTGTTAATGTTGTAGCAATTTTGGCTTTATCTGATATCACTGGTATGTCATGCAGCCACGATTGCCGTTGAAACTGAGAATAAAAAATAAAGAAAACGTTAACGGTAGAAGTCTTTCTATCGTCCAAAACTTGTTTCTTTGAAGGTAATATACTCGACTGATTTACCGACAAATATTTTACCTTTGAAGATACGGTTGCCATCAATGGCGACATTTCATCGATTGGAACATAACAGGACTTTGAATTATCTCAAAAAGAGAAAAGGGTACATGATTAAATCGTTATAAATAGCATGTTCATCCGTATTATGACATACCATTTGAGGGCGTTGATTTCTTTTTCACTTCTTGAAGTATATCATAAATAACTGAGATATTATGAAAATTCCTTTTGAAATTATTATCATCAGTAGACGTATTCTGTTTAATTTTTGATTCTTGTGTAGTCAGCAGCTGTTCTAATGAGAATTTTTTCATCAAGTTATTTGTACTATTAATATCCTTCACTAATACATCAACGGAATCATTTTTAAGGTTAACACATTTCGGAGAAGATGGTGGATATTCAAGACTAACGCTTATTATAGGTGTTTCTGGCTGTTGCTCGTCTGAGTTTAGTAGGAGTAGTGCATTGCTAATTTGTGACTTTTTATGTTCAAAGATATACGACGGATTTTTGGATATTGTTTGATGGATGGATACATCGTTATTACCTTTTTCCTGTCCTACATCATTTTCAGTTTCGTCTAGATTTTTAATTGAGAATTCTCGTTTTCTTGTTGATGTATCTGATGCTGTCGTTAGAGTGGCTCGATCTGCCGTAACGCTTTCAACTGGTTTTGACGACAGTGTTGTGACTGGAAACGTTGATGATTGTGACTGTAATGATGATTGTACTGGAATATTGACTATCGAAGAGGATGCCCGAACATGGAGATGATCAGCATGAAGTGGGGTTAGAACGACTGTTGATGACGTTGTATGAGGTAATTGCTGATTGTTTTCTATATTCATTGGTTCTTCAGTTGATGTTTTTACGCGTTTAACGCGTTGTTCGATGCACTTAATTGAATCATGCCAGTCCAAAATGTATAATTCGGCTAAAATTGTTGCTGCGGCTGCCACAGCCTATGAATAATACAACAGAACTAGTCTTAATACTTTTGATAGCAAAAAAATACTCACCGGTAACATAATCTTCCTTAAATGATATTTTATTTCCAAGTAAATCTCATATCTAACCAGATAATGGATGAAACATGCGAGTTAAATAGCACTAGAATGGAATCAACGTAAAATATTTGTCCTCGATACTTTCGACATGCAAAAAGAAACTTTTCATTTTAGAAACGAACATTAAACAATTAAACAAAATTGTTGTTCAACGAAAGTTGACTCATGCACGCGCCGATTATTAAATTTATTATCGTTCAAGTTTAAAATGATATGTATTGTTTTCAAAATTGATAATATAATTTTTTCAATGATATTCTGACTCAAATGTGTTCCGTAATCAGTGTGAAATTTAATGATTAAGGGCTTCTATAGGAGAACTTTTGGCTAGTATTTCATATTTTTAGAAGCCCGCTTATTGCGAGCAGAAAAAAATTTGTCGTTAAGACTCATTGTATTATTCCTCACCACGGAAATCTTTAGTAAAAGGCGAAAGATTTATGCGTTTATGATGAGGAATCAGAGTTATACAATGGTTGAAAGAATTATGGCTTATAAAGGTATTTAACTGTAAAACAAAATCGGTGAATGAAGAAAATAGTGCAAAACATATGAGTCATAAGTGTGACGGACAGAAAGAAGACAAACACACACTACATTATTTTTTTCTGTACAGAATAAAGATAAGAAATGAAATAATACTGATAATAGGTGGTATGTTTATATTATTGAATTCATAAACTACCGTTAAATAATTGACGGCACTTCTTTACTAGGGGATTCAGAGGTGGAACCAGTATAGAAAAGCGAAATCGTTTGGCGATTCAACGTGGCTTTTGTTTAATATGTCATTTATTCTTTGTTCATTCTCTCATACAGTATTCTCTCCTGTTCTATGTGGAGTACCTCTAAGTAAGCGAACAAAAATATTGTCTTTTCTAAACGGCAAAAACCGACTGGAACCGGACCATCGAAGTGAATCGGTCACCAGTTTAGCTATCCGATTCCACCTCTCGAGAGATTGCTACATGGTTGTTTTAGTTTTCTTTTAGGTCGGATTTGCAAACTTATATTAGCAACCCTACTCGTATGCCACAATTATGGTTACGGATTTGACGAGAAAGAAAAATAGACGAAGGAGAACGTCTAAAAGAATATGTGTTGTTGCATGGATTATCAGAATGTAGAGCATTTGTAAAAACATCTTGTTTCTTTATGTCATATTCCTGATTTTGTTGAAAAAGCTTAAAAAAAGTTCTAAAAACTTTTAGAATACAAGATTTTATTCCAGTAATCTAACTTACGAGTGACAGTGATGTATAGATGAACGATAACATAGGATGTAGGCGATAACATTCATTTTATAATGCGGCCTCCAATGTTACAGTAAAAGTGAAACAATGCTATAAAGTGTGAAAGTATTATGATACAAATTTGATGTCATGTCTTTAGCGTGGCAACATCACACCTTTAACACGAGCATCTCTAATGAATTTAGAGCAAAGACCAAAAATCTATTCTTATGAAATTCCCAATGATCATTCGGCTTCGAATAGAGAAGCCAAACGTTTTCAAGCGAACGAATGTTCAAGAAAACAAATCTTTCAAAATTAATATTAAACGTCTAGTTGTGCCCATCGAAAAAATGCAACAAGTTATTTGCAACTGTTCAAGATAATGGAGGGAAAAGAGTGTGTATATATAAAAAGTTGATTCAATTCTTTTAGCTAACAGCGTTGTCGATTTTCCATAACCATTTAGTAACCATCTAATGCGATAATAGTTTGTGGTTTAACCAAGCATAACAAAGATGATTTTTGTTGTATGAATATCAAAAAAACTTTATTATGATAAAAGCAGATTCCAGTAAGAACTACCGAAAAGCCAATTCAACGCTAAAGCATGACACTCTGAGAGATTTTTTTTTGTAAGAAAAATTGCAAGAAAAGCTCTATTCGTATTATAACCAGTAATAGTAGAAGATATTATGCGCAAATAATGAAAGTGTATATGATATACATTACGTACATACGATACTAAAGAAAGTTGATCGAAGAAAGAACATTTTGCCTTGCAGCTACCTTTACCAGTGTACAGTTCTAACAAGCGTCACTTCCAATAGACTCATATCTTCTCTCACGTTGACAAGCTTCTCAAATGGTCACCCATATCACCACTATTTATCACCTTCAGTTCTGGCTAAAAGGCTAGCCTAATGTAGCGTTCTTCCGGTTGAGCTTCCTAGATACACTTACTAATCACGTCACTATGAATAATGCTCAAAGTTACTGAAGTACGTGACCAACGTGACGTTAGTTAATGAAGTACGTGACGAACAACATGATCACCAGAGCAGGCAATCAAAAAATTGTCTATATCATAGGGTTAGTTTGATATGTTGAGAATAGGACTAGAAAAGAATAGAATTGCATGTTGATTGTTTCTTTGAAAAAACTGTCGGATCTCTTAGTGTACAAGGCTATTCAAAACTGATTTCATTCTCAGTTTTATTAAACATTACAGTACCTACATCACTTCAACGCTCAAAATGCGCGCGATTGGTAGAACTATACAATCATTTCTATCTAATACCTTTGAAAAATTTGTTTATTAAAAACGCAGTTTAGTTATTAACATAGCGCCAAAAACTATCTTTTTATTCGGATGACTCACGCATTGAGGCGTGTTGAAAATTTTGTTGAATAATACTCTTGAAATGTGTTGTCTATTTTCATGTCTTTCTTATTCACATCCTCAACATTCTTGCATCGTCTTCTATCAAAATTAGTGGAACGTAAATTACAATATCTATCATTATCCGTTGGTCTTGTATTTTGTTGTTTAGCATATCAACGTTGCAATCGTTTAAAAAACGAATTGCAACATTATGAAAGACGTGAACAAACAATATTGACACTGAACAAACAAAAACAACAAGAATTATATTTTTTACAAACAAATATCACTCTGTTGGAAGAAACAGTTGAACAAACGTTTTTAATATCGTCAAAACTACCTCGATATATGCCAACATCATCACCAGGTTTAGAAGTATCGACAACAGAATATATTCATAATAAAATAGACTATGATTCAAATAATAATATCGTGTCTCGTAAAGATGTTATATTAGATAGTTATACAGAGAAAGGTAGTCTTGCTGATTACATTGATAGTTTCTAGTGCAATGACAGTAGACTAGATACTACAAAAGTAAAATTTTAGTCATAACGGGTGTCCCAGAATAAATGAGCCTCTCAGTATTTTGTTTATAATTTGGTTTGGATTTGTTTCCGAGACTCAATGTTTTTTTAAAAGATGCACTGGGAAATACTCTACAAAAGCATATCTAAACTATAGTTTCAGAACTTCAATCAAGAAAACTAAGCCAACTAGATAAAAATCGAAAAAAATGAAAAATTTCCAAACTCAAAAATGATTTCTTGTGCTAACGTTTTGAAAGTAAGAAAAACGGAATTAGCCATTTTGTAGCCCTGACCTCGCTCTATCTTTTAGCTACACTTCAAAAATTTTCACATCAAAATCCACGACGAAATAATGGTTTTTCTGTACATTTTTCATTAATTTTTTAAATTATGGGTATAGTAGTGTTTTCAGTAAAAGTCCCATAACTTCATCAAAATAAAAGCTTTTTCGGTCGGATTTATTTTGTTTTGATCAAAAATAATTGCTCTTCTCTATCTAACTGTAAAATCAAAACTTTAATCATGTTTTCCGTTTGTGTTGCTTGAGCACATTGTTGGAAACGGGGAAGTTGACAACTTTTGATGCATTTTTGTAATTTCGTTCTCCAGCACACCATCTGCTCTAAAACAACTTTTTATAGACCACGAGAAAGAACATATTTGAAAGTAACAAACATAAACTGATAAACTTTAACATTCATGGGGACCGTTACGTGCTTACTTAAGAGTATTTTATTTACAATTTTCCTCTTTTTAGATTTTTCAAGAACAATAATAAATATGTCAAACATGTTTGATCATGGTGACACTGTTCATTTAGTTCAAAAAGTGCCCGTACGATCGGTTAAATCGACCATTGCTATGGTTGACGAAGACGATGAATCTGATGATCCTTTATTACAACGATTGAAGGGAATACGTCCAGGACGATTAAAAAATGCCGTAACTCGAACATCATTCAATGAAGAAAATGATCGAACCACATGTTCATCATCATCATCATTAATAACTGATCATAATTTGACTAATAATTATTATATCGATGTTCTTGAATTTAGTGATTGTCTATTTGTTGACGAAATACATGAATTACATGACGAGTAATTATCATTGCCGTTTAATTTTAATTTCCCAAAGAATCTTAAAAGATTAATTTATATTTGAAGACATAATACAAAGTGTAGACACAAATATTTACCAATTCTTTCGTTCGTTCATATGGTGTACATTGCAAAATATTTTCAACATTGATCTGATAAATATTGTGTTCAATCGCGTTTTTTGTTAATGTCTTGTTCAACATTTCTAATTTTTGTATCAAATAATCGTACTGTGGACAACCTGCTGATAATGTTTCAACATAAAAATTGATTCTGAAATGAATCAACGATATACTATTGACAAATTTACATAAAATATATAAAAATATTAAAAGTATACCGTTTTTCCATAGCGATATAAATTGAGTGAACATTTTTATAATTTAAAATAAAATTTTCAAGAACATTAAAAAATTCATCAGTTAATTGATCGTCGTAAATGACTAAACAAATGATAAAGAATATGTTTTTTTATCATAACTTAACAAAACAAATCATTTTACCGTCAGCTGCTAGAATTATTTCTAAATCATTTAATTGCACTATATCCTTATCGGTCCAATTGAATAGATCAGAGGTGCATGGTAAACAATGAGAATGTTTTAGCCAATCGAGACATCGAATTTGAACTTTATTATCTATTTCATATAAATTATTTTCAATATTTTGTTGTGCTATTTGTAGCAATTCTATATTATAATCTGTACAATAAACAAGTTCCGCAAATCGACTGACTATGATGCTTGTTAATCCAATTCCGGCTCCTAATTCTAAAATAGTTTTATTTTCAAATAATTCGGGCTTATTCAATAAGTAATCACATAATAAGAGACAACCATTCCATAATTGAAATCCACATTCATTAACAGTAGTTAATTCACGATGAACTAAATAGAAAAGGCAAACAATAAATCATCATCTTTCTTCAAAAAAAAAAATATTAAAACATACTTATAGTTAAATTGATCAATTGAGCTCGAGATACATTAATATCTCCATCAGCATCGATAGTATACTCTGTAATTGTTGGTATATGAAACTGTATTTGACTTTTAATTGTATCTAAACTTCTTAAAAATATTAAATATTAAGAATTGTCCAAAACGAGTGACTTTTTTTCGATACATGCCTAATGATTTTTCATCTGATTCATTCGTAACACCAGACTGAATGAGTTCGTCAACATCATTATCTTCTTGTTCACTCATATTTTGTTGTATTCGAACATCTAATCTGAATGTATAAGATATTCGTGCGCATTTGAAGTGTACGAGTCTGATAGGATATAACAAGTGCTTCAGAAATAATTCTTCTCTGACGAGGGAAGGTCCCAACTGTCCGATCGCTTTCG
>CAJNOQ010002478.1:0-24123 GCA_905250885.1 Didymodactylos carnosus | reverse complement strand
ATTGATGAACAGACGCCATCCCTACAAAAATCTGCTGAAGAAAATGACCAAGCGAAATCATCGCAAATATCAAGCTCAATTGAAGAAAAATCGGTCGTTGAGGACAAATCTGAAGCACAACAACAAAAACCATCATTAGATAATGTCATAGAAATCAGTCCATCGTCGAATGAAAGTAGAGTAAAAGATGATCATTCTGTGAAAGATAAAATAGTTGTTACTGAGCCATCTGCACAGTTACAAGTTCTAACTGACACTTATCCATGGTATACTTCTTATTCTCAATTAATACAAGCTGAAGACAAGCTCAGTCTTATCTCTGAACAATTGTCAAAAACTCTCGATTCTATTAGTCAGACAAAACAAATAGTCGAATTTGAACCGGAGCCTCATGAACGATTATCTACACCAGATTACGATCGAAATGTTTTACATGATACGTCAGCTACGTTGGAAAAAGTACACGAGTTGGCAGAAATCAGTACTCAAATAACGAAAGCTGCATCTCCTCAACGAGACGAAATACAAACACAACAGCAAGAGAATAATACTAATATAAGTGTGGTAGAAGATCGCGCTGACGACTATGCGCCTGTTACTCTTCGTCGTAAACGTACAATGTCACCGACGGAAGATGATTTTCCACAAACAAAATCATCTGAGTATCGAGATGAAAAACCAGCAGCGTTGACAAGTGACATTGATTTGAAACCGGTCGCTACCAATGATCCTCAAACGTTAGCTTTATCTGTTAGTGAAGTTACTCCACAATCGCAATCATTATCATCCGAACAACCGTCGACTATCACGACAAAAAGCAAAAAAAATAAAAAGAAGCAGAAAAAAGATAAAGATAAAGCTTTTTCCGATGCTTCACAATCAGAAATATTGCATATATCCGTAACCGAGAGTAATACAATACCAGCGTCAGCATCACAACAGACGAGTTCTGATAACGTTGTTTCAATGCAATCGTATACACAGCAGCAAGGCGAACTTGATGAAGTACCGAGTGATATTTCGTCGACTGTAAAATCTGTCAATCAAGAAATCGACGAGTTTGATGAACAATTAAAGCCAGCACAAAATGAAACCAGCAAAATTGAGGTAGGTAAATCTGACTTATCGGATCTGAAGAGTATAACCTACAATTGCCAAATAAACATTGAGAAAACTCCGTTATTTAATCCATAATTTTTTCTTGATTCGAAAGCTTGCTCGTCCTAGTCCTGTGAGTTACAACATAAATAAAAAGCGCTGATGCAGTTAGTATGAGATATCCTTTCTTAAAAAATATAGAATAAAAAACTATAGAGGAAATACGAGAAAGCTTCAATATCGATTACTTTCAAACCCAAAGTGCAACTAAAAAATATTTATTTTGAACATGGTGCTGTGCATCAGAGTAGGATCAAAATGTATTCTCTAGTGTTCCGGAATGTCATCTCTCTTTACATGTATCATAAGTTCGCTACAAACCTTTTTTCTGTCAGGACTGTCAGGAAGATTTTACTAAAAATATAAACAACATGGGATATCCTCTTCTGCGAACGCTTGTGCCTATGAAGAGTCTTAAATATAGTCAGTTGGTAGAGCTTTTCGAGAACTACAAAACAGTCATTTTTCTTTTTTTAGATCGCAAAATATAAGGGACTGAAATTGAAAAACCTGTTTTTTGAGTTTGAAAGTAATCGATATTGAAGCGTTCCCGTATTTCCTCTATAGTTTTCTATTCTTATAGTATATGAAGAAATGTTCAATATGTTTTGTGTAGAGATTTGAATGAGGAATCTTTTTAAAAAAGATCGAGACTTGGCGATGAACCTTGACCGAGATATTTAGAAAATATGGAGAAAGACATTATTTCTGGTGCACTCGAGAATACGGTTTTCGGAACAATACTGTACTCTTCAAAAACTAAAAGATTTGTACCACTTTCAGTTAAAATATCTGTTATAGGAAACAACTATTTCAGTCGATGGCAAACTATCTTCAGATGTATCATCAACAAATAAAACTAATGAAACCAACGAAAACGAACAATATCAACAGCAGTCAAGCATTCCTGATTCTGAGACTGAACAAAGCTCTTTAAAAACCATACAACAAACTGTTGTCACACCGTTCCTGGCAGTTGGCGAAACAATACAAAAAATGATCTCTAATGTCGCACCGTCAACGGAAAAGGAAGCACTTACAGAAGAATCACAATCTGCAGCACTAATACAAGCCGATGACCATCAGACTGATCAAGGATCTGTTTTTTCAAATTTGAAAGATTCATTCAATTCAACTCTATCTTCAATAACTAGTTCCGCTTTCGATATTTTACAGTCAAAGAACAATCAAGAGGAACCGCCGAAAGCTAAAAACAACGAAAATGGTATGCCAGTCGATGATAAACTATCTTCAGATGTATCATCAACAAATAAAACTAATGAAACCAGCGAAAACGAACAATATCAACAGCAGTCAAGCATTCCTGATTCTGAGACTGAACAAAGCTCTTTAAAAACCACGCAACAAACTGTTGTCACACCGTTCCCGGCAGTTGGCGAAATAACACAAAAAATGATCTCTAACGTCGCACCGTCTACGGAAAAGGAAGCACTTACAGAAGAATCACAATCTGCAGCACTAATACAAGCCGATGACCATCAGACTGATCAAGGATCTGTTTTTTCAAATTTGAAAGATTCATTCAATTCAACTCTATTTTCAATAACTAATTCCGCTTTCGATATTTTACAGTCAAAGAACAATCAAGAGGAACCGCCGAAAGCTAAAAACAACGAAAATGATATGCCAAAACTTGAAGAACAGAAAAAAATCAGTTCGGACAAAAAATCAAAGAAAAACAAGAGACAAAAGAAAGAACAGAGAATAGATTTACCGTTAACATCTATCATACTTCAAGACAATCAAACCCTATCCGAGGATAAGTCACCTATTCTACTAAAGGAAACGAATATTCCATTATCTCCTGGTGAATCTAAAGATCAAATAGTAAATGAGAAAGATGCATCAGTTACCAATGAAAACTTACTATCACAATCAAATATCCACGAGAAAACTATCGAATTATCTCAAATCCCAGTACATTACAAGACATCGCTTGAAAATGTGCAGGGAGTATCCGAAACAGAACAAACCACCGTAGAACATAAAAATCAAACTTCTCTCGCTCTTGATAACAAACAGTCTAAACTCATTTTACCTGCCGTCGAACAAGAACTTGATGATAACGAGCAAATACCACTTTTATCAAATCTCAAAAACCAGATTTCATCTACCATTTCCACTACAGTCAGTTCGGTAATACCAGCACAAGATTCAAAAGATGAAATCAAAAAAGAAAGTGATCAAGAAAAAGTTAGCCCAGTGAAAGAGAAAAAGCATAAGAAGAATAAAAAGCAGAAGAAAGAACCAGTCTCAGAACTGTCCACCGATCAATCATTAAGTAAAGAAGAACTCATACTCCCTCCCAAGGTCGATGAGCAACAACTTGCTTCCCAAAAAGTAACAGATACTATAGTATCACCAGTATCGGCTGATCCAGAAAAAACCATGGACACACCAATATCAGCGAATGAAACAGAAGTTAAAGTTCACCAACATCCCGGCTTAATTGAAATTGAAAGCAAAACTGATGGACATAATCACGGAGATGAGATGATTACCACCACTAATCAAATTGAACTGCCATCCTCGGAAAACCTAACAGATGCTTCGCTTAAAAAGTCGAAAAAGAAGAGAAAAAAGAAATCTGCAACCAAAAAAGGGTCAAACGTGGAAAGTAATACAACACAAGATTTATCACAAAGTGACGATGAACAAAATGATGATATTTCCATAAGTAAGACAAATATAGAAACAGATGAAACAAAATCGATTACGGCAAGTTCAATTAGTCACGTATCAACCACCCAGACAGTTAAACCACACTCTACTCAACCTACTGTACAAAGCACAACTTCAACGATTTTGGAACAATCACCTGACTATAGTCCTAAATCGACGACAACAGACGACTCAGAATGGACGATTCAGAGAAAAAAATTAAAAGCACCAAAAAACAAAAATGGCATTCGTCCTGTTCCATCACCAACGAACGTGTCTTCCATCCACCATAGTCCACCACATAGACAGTTACCAGAAAAAGTCACTGATATGAAGATTCGAATCAACTCGAACGGTGAATTGACAGTTATGCCTACTGCCAAAACTCGAATACCTAGTCAGTCCGATTACCTGTCTGGTATGGGTACAATTGTCGATATGAGTAGTACATCATTAACTGACTCTCAAAACAAAGCGAAATCGAGTGATATAATAGAAAGTTCATACAGTCAACAGAAAACCACCGAATCCCGGCAGTCCGATAACGTTATACCTATAACACGCAAAAACGATGAAATTCTTCAACATGAAGATCAAACAATCGTATTTGACACGTCCATAAAACAAAAATCACCGTCATCTACGATTACAGAATCATTACTACAACCTGTTATTATTCCTGAAGTACAAACAAGATCTATTATATCATCTCAGATATTACCAGAAGATACTTCTAAGTCCATGTTAGATACTCAGCAACAAGACGTAGCAGGGAAAAAGTCTACGAAATCAAAAAAAAAGAAAAGGAAACAAGAATTAGAGGAAACGCCCACCAAGCTACCAAATTCATTAGAAAATTACAGTTCTACATCACAAAACACATCAAGTATCGATACACTTTCAAGTGAATCGAATATCGTTCAAGATAATGCTTACATGGCTACAGCTCCAATATCATTTGTTCAACAGACGGACTTGCTCAAACAAGACAAAAAAGATCTACTAAATGATGATTTGGAATTTGAAAGACAAACGGCTCGTAGTTCAATATCAAATACTATTCAACAGCCAACAAATCTGGAAACACAGCTCAATCAAGAACCGCCAATAAATACAACAACTTCTGATGTCGATAGCGAGAAAAAAGAGTTGAGGTAAGTTTCTAACTGTAACAAACCCACAGAACAATAATCTCTTCAATGTTTCATAGCAATTTTTAAACAATATTTCTTTTCATAAACAAAAAACGTTTTGAAAGTTGAAAGACAATGATTTTGAGCAGCTGTAACTGCCATAAGCGCATAAGACTAGTATTACATACAATTAAGTTTAACTATCAAATATAAACATTTTTTTATGTAATTTAGAAAATCAATTGAACAATTACTAACAGATCAAACGACATACAACAATACTCCTCTTCACAATCTAGTCGAAGATGATAAATCCGCATCTAAATTATCAAGTGAAACCGATACAACGGGAGAAAATGATACCAGTTTGTTATCGTATAGAGATGATTTAGGACGTTTACGTAGAAAAAAGCCAAGAAAGCACACTTTAAGTTCAAGCAAGCAAGATGACGACTTATCCATAGACTATCATCCAGTAGTAACGTCATCGACAAAAAATGATGACGTAGAATCTGAAACAAATATGATTAGTTCACATTGGGCCGATGCTATTACTGCTGCTGGAGATCAATCACCCGATGAGACACAGAAGTTAAGTTATCATAGAATCGAAAGTGACAACGGTGAAACAAATAGTAAATTCGAGTCTGTCTTACCTGATTACATGAAACGTCCACTTCCTGATCGTTTTCGTCAAAAAACTGAACGTTTATCGTCATATGATCGCGATACACCGTCACCACGCTCTTCTTCATTGACGGACGAAAGAAAATCATTTGAACTCTATTCAGAAACTAGTTATCCTAAAAGTAGTTTATTACCTGAACATTCTCTAAAACAAGAATTAGCTTTTAAACCTAGAAGAACTATCGATGTACCGTCACCATTATCAACCGGTTCGGATACATCAGAAAGTGAAACAAGAAAAAATATTCGACAACGTCGTAGCAGCGGTAAAGACGATGAGAAACGCGAGACTGGTCATTTACCACCACAACCGCCTAGGAAACGAAAACAACGGCCAAAAATGTTGAAAAAAGATGTTGAAGCGAAAACTTTGCTTACGTAAGTAATTAATCTGTTTAATATTTATTTTTAAGTGATAACTAAGTCTAAGAATAAGGAGCATGAAAGCAATCTTTAAAAATTTACTAAGGATCCACATGATGACAATTAGACTGAAAATAGAACATGAATTTTATACTCAAGAATTAACGTTCAGCATTAACTGAATTAACGTTGTATTTTTAATACTTTAGTCATGATTTCGATGACAATGAAACAGACGAAACCAGAAAGTTAAAATTATCTGAACAAGAGTCCACAGATCTTACATCGTCGAATTTCGAGGAGTTTTCACCATCGCCATCAATAAGAGAGAAACTAGTTAGCAAACTTAATGAATTAACAGCAAATATATCCGAATTCCTACCAAGTGCTGTATCACAGTCCGAAGAGCAAAAGTTCGTCCCAGAAGAACAACCTATTGATAGCTCAAGAGACGATCAAGTTCAAACAGATTTCTCCGTTCAAAGTACAAAAGATGAACCTCAAACAACCTCCACCGAACAAAACTCATTACTTACGAATTTGAAAAGTAAAATGACATCTTCTCTCTCGACTATACTAAATACAGTTAGTAATATTATACCATCCACTCAAATTGAAGAAACTCCTCTAATAACTGAAGATCAGCAGCAAAAAGAGTCATTAATTTTGCATGATCAGTTAGAAGGTTTACGTTCTGAACTGCCGAAATTTGACTTGAATAGTATAAGAAATGCTGAAGAACAACTTCATAAAACAGTCCCGCACTCGGACAAAATTACTACGAATGAAAAAGTCACTTTTGTCGATAGTCAGAAAGCAGAACCATTAAGAGATACAACTAGTTCTGAAAGCAAAAAGAAGAGAGCAAGAAAAAGATCAAAACACGATAGCGGACATGATAATTCCGGTGAGATTGAACAATATTTTGCTGGTGTGAAGGTAGAAATTGATTTACCTACAGCTGCACTCGAAAACATTCCTGATCAGTCCGATTTTCATATTGTTAAACCGAAACATCGCCACCGTACAACATCAGAACTGAGTACATCGTTGAACAAACAACAAGAACAAGAAGAGTTTTTTGCTGATAATGAAGAAGACGAAGATTTCAGCTTAAAACCATTAACTATTCATGGTGACAGTAGTATTATTCATTCACCAGATCTTGAACATTCACGTTCATCTTTGTCGGCAGAAATTGAAAGTGAGCAACAACATCAGACAAAAAAGAAACGACAACGTAAACGAAAAAGTACATCAGGTGATGATGTTGAATTCATTGCTGTAGTACCATCTGTTTTACATGGAGAAGAAATTAAACAAGATGAACAAGGAGATTCGGGTGTTATTAGCTCAAGTGCAAAAGACACAGTAAGTTTAATGTTAAGTCAAACATCGAAACATTTTAAATCAGGAGGAGAGTCACTTTAAACAGATTACGTTAAAAAGCTTCCACTAAAGTTTAAAAAATAAGGTCGGTTTTATAGAGAGTCAAAGTCGATTTAGTGAAAGATTAAAAGTATTGGAATTTGCCATTCTTCTTATGTTAAAGTCCTACAAAATCTTTTCTGTTTTTTTCAAAAAACACTTTTCTTTTAGACAAGATCGCAAGATAGCACTATTGACGCTCCCCAACAACCAGATCTACTCGAAACTATACGACAAACTGCCACAGCGCCTATCATGGCTATTGGTAAAACAGTGATGAGCGTGGTTTCAAGTATAAGACCGGCTGAAGATGTTTCTACAACTACTATACAAGAGCCAACAACAGCTGACAAAACGAATGAAGATTCTACTAATCAGCGCAGTGTATTGGAAGATGTTCGACAAAGAGTGGGTGAAACAATGCACAACGTCGTTACTAGTATTCAGTCATCTTTTACTAGTACTCCAGCTGCCGACGAAAAATTTGAAGTTCATAGTGATCAACAGTCAGATGAAACAAATGCACAGTCCACTAGTGCCGGGTTTGTTCAGACCGTTCGTGACACCGTCAATTCTGTTACTGATCATATTCGCGATACAGCGCATGATGTTCAAAATGCTGCTGAGAAAAGTCCGGATATGGTTGATAATCGTGGTCTACTAGATAGAATACAAGATACAATTTCAACGACAACAGATCGTCTAAATCAAGCAACAGATCAATTACTTGAAGATACACAAAAACGGACAAAATTAGATGAAGACACCACCAATAAAAAAGAAAAAGTTGACCTATCTGAACAGTTAAAATCAGTTTCTGGCTATCATTCATTCTCATCTAAGAAGGATCAATATGAACCACTCGATCAAACCTCGGCTACCATTGATGACGTACAACATCAAGATGTAAAGCAAGAATCGGGTGATGCTATTTTAGCCAGAGGTTTTGGCAAGTGGTTGCAAGAGGGTAAATCAATACAAAGCGAAACAAAAAAACCCAGTACACAAAAAGCAATGAGTAGTTTAACATCAGCGATGCAAAGTCTAATAATTAAACCGACATCGTTCAGTGATGGAGAAGAAACAGACAGCGATCTAAGTACATCCGAGTGGTTATCGTATAAACAAGGACCATATTATATTTCAGAGGATAAGCGTGTCCATGAAACAAGTGGATATGCCGTTATCCAACCTGGTTCTTCGACCTGGTTTAACACTGCTAATTCGAACAACGCTAATCGACAATATCCATCCGATCGTGACGACAAAAATAAACAACAAACACAAGATAAATCAAGCAGCAGCGAACAACACGATCAATCTCAACCACCAACAGTCGATGACTCAGCCTCAAATTTCAAAGAGAGAGACACTCATTCAAATAATCTTAGTAAGATGAGTGATAATAGTTCAGAACTAAAACTTCAAAGTTTAACGAACAGTTCAATCTCTTCATCGCTACCTTCTTCTAAAATTTGGGACTCTACGAAAGACTTAAATACAACATTAACGGCAAGTAGTGCAACAACAGAAACGTCTTTTTCGTCCGACGATGTTCAACATTATCTTGGTGAAGAGTTTTATCTAGAAGCTATCGAAAATACAGATAAAAAATTACCAACAAGTTCCTTGAATAGTCAAGGTATACGTACTCATACATGGCCCGCAGAGCATTCTAACATTACTGAAAACAATGATCATCAATCGCCTATTAACGATACAATAAACAATAATAGAAAACGAATAACTATCACAACAAAAACTATAGAAGATAAAGGAAAAGTTATACATCAACAATCAGGTGATAATAGTATAAAATCTCTTTTGAGTGACATTATTTTACGTCCATCATCTGCCACATCGTCTGCATCTGCGAGTACAAGTAAGAACGATGATGACATTGATGAATTTGAAAATGTTAATAACAACAATAACAGTGCAATCGATACACATGGTCTAAGTTTTGACGAATGGGCCTATTTTATTGCTGAAAAAAACCGTCCGATTTTCGTGACGGATATTCATGGAGATACAAATCGAACAGATATGGATTATTCTTATGCTCAAGTAATCGATGATGATACTTATGTCGACATTCCGGCACGTCAACAAGAAATTCAACAACAATCACCGTTGATACCATTAACTAATAATGGTTCTGATTTAATAGATCAATATTCAATTGATAGCAACAGATATGGCGATTTTGCTATTAATGATGACAATGAAATAATGCCCATAACTCAATTTCATCCATCGATGGTTAATAGTGTAGAAGAACATCTAAATGATATTTTACCAGTAGAAAATAATATTTTGTCGATCGAACTTATTAACAATATCGATGAAAGCACTACCGATTCCTATTCTAATAGACGAAAACCATCAGACACATTAAAATCATTTCAGGTATGGAGAAAAAATCACCAAAAGAAAAATATTAATGATCAAGATGATGAAATTTATGTTATTGATGTTGATGGCGTTCATTTACGTCAGAGACCATCACCACCAATTATTGAACAAACAGATACTTAATTGTGTTTTGTACATAATTTTATCTGTTTCTCTTTTTTTTCTCTATTCATCTACTCTAGTCCTATATATTCTCGCTCTGAAAAAAATTAACGTCAAACGTATATTAATTAATTGATAAAGTAAGTATAACAAACAAAAAGTTTATGTTTTGTAATTTAATGTAAAGACATTTTGTTTGGTAATATTGAAAATACAAAATTGTATTCTACTTTTTTTTGTTCGTACATACAAAAACAGAGGATAATTGGCTTTTCAACGCACTCGTCATTGTTTGAGTGTTGATGTTATAACAATTAAAGTCACTAGACTTCTACATTCCGATACGATTCACATACATTCTTGACATTATAACGAAATCGTTTAAATATTGTATTATTATTATTATTATTATTATTATTACTATTATTATTAGCATTCGTCTACATGTTTATCACCAGTAAAAATAATCCAGAAGAACATATTTTCTTCTTGCTATATTTATAACTTCGACATTTTATATAATTATTATTACTGATATTGTCCTTATATATGTATCTTATTTTCATATCTAGAAAAATCAAGAAGAAGAAAAGAAAACATAATTATTATTATTATTTCTATTTTAAAAAATAGTTCTTCGATTTAATTGGTTTTTTGATTGTGAATTACATATATATATATCAATTCATATATATTATGAACAGTTTTTGTATTATTATTTTCATATTCAAAATAGCATTTGTTATAGGCTATCTTTCCCCGTTTTATTCGAGTGCCATAGAATATTTTTGCCGGTTTGATAAAAAATAAAAGTATATATATATACAAATATATATATATATGTGTGTGTGTGTGCGTTTATGTTTTCCGTTTTTATTTTATTGTTTTGTTTACAAATGTAATATACTGTCACTATCTGATATGTTACATTATTGAAAAAAATGTTTGTTTTTAACCATTTGAACTCTCACTCCCACTATCATCAATTAACGCGACAAATTGAATTTGTATCTCATAAAACTCATTAGCTTTGACTTTTTTTTTATTAACATTTTCTTTCACTCTTGCTCTCTCTTTCTCTCTCTCTGATATTATTTATCAGCCATGTGTTCTATTAGATTTGGTGATTGACCTTTGTCAATCTTGCTTGTATCTCATTATACTGACGGTCAATATCTATATATGGTATGCGTGTATGTAACTGACATTTCGTTTTTATATTTCGAAATAACGTTTTATTTATTACATACATCTCTCTCTTTTATACAAGCGCAATAGCAAGCAAGCAACATAAATTCTATAGGTCGTGAAAAATGTGAACGCGTTATTCAAAATCTCGTTTTGTTTTGTTTTTTTTGTTCTTTTCCTTTTGACAGTTATTGTTGTTGTTATATACTTTTTTATTCTCTTCATCCGTTTTTCTTCTTTTCCGTACAATTATAGAGTAATAAACTCAAATTTACTGATACTACGTAAAAAAAAAACTCGTATTAGCTGAAAATTGGTACAAAATCAACACTCGATTTCCAATTTCATTGAGACACAACTTGAAGATAAGAAATGATTTATATTGTGAAAATATTATTTTTCTTTTGCAAAAAAAAAAAGTTTCTATAGTACAATATTCGTAATTTGCCTATTGATAAAATATATTTATGATCAAAGGTTACACCACATAAAATAGTCGTAAAACAGATTCAATTATATACTTCACAATTATACCAAAAAATCATAAATAAAACCCTTAGCTCATATTCTATCATACAAAAAGGATAAATTATTATTGAAAATAGCTCTTATGAATTCTACTTGAATATAGTTGTTTCTTATCAAATTCATTTATCAATCAAATAGAGAAAGTTCAATTTCAAATAGTTCAGTTTTGAGAGCTGATATTTTGTAGATATGTTGTATGCATTAAAAGTAGATTACACTTTAAATCTCGTTTTGCTAATCTGTATAATTGCAAACATATTTACGTCTTCTCTCTCCGTAAACTTTCCTCGAGCATACTGGCACTCTTCTAAGCTGAAAACTCAATAATTATACATACACGATGTTCATTTAATAATGATTTCTTGCTTTACTCTAAAACATTTTATCGTCAAAAATCTGTAATTTTATCCTAAATTGAATGGTTAGAATTTTCTAGTAGTCAAAAATCAAAATAGAACAAAGGAACGAGCTTCTTTTTATTCAACCTCTTCAAACTAATGACGCCAATATCGGTAGTGTAAAAAAAATGAACATTATCAGTCACTATCAATTCTCTCAGCAAGAATGCATTAGTTATAGATGTATAGAGAAACAGTTTTGTAGTCAACAGATTAATGATTCCTTGAAAAAAAATTGTGAATAGGCAATAGTCACAGTTTTGTCAGGAGGCGTATCCCTTTGTGATATTGATTTCAGCTATATTCCGGTAATAGTTTCGGTTAACAAACTAAAACTTTAACTAATATCAGTAAATTTTTATGCAAAATTTATGGAAAGCATCAAAAAATATCAAAGCCAAACTGTGATTTAATTTTTTTGATTAAACATTGAACAACAATTAATAGAAGAATAAAACGGAAAATATTGTATCAGTGATAATTATACAAAGAAACCTCATGAGAAGTCCGATCGAAGAGAGCTACATTTCAACAAAAAGCATCTTGAACTGTTTCGAGTTCTTATAGATATCAAATATGTAACGAGAATACTTTCGAAATTAAAAATTCACCGAAGAGTAAAAAGAGCAAAATTTGTTTGGTAGCAATTTTCTGCGGATCAATTCTCTGAAGAGCAACTAACGAAATGTCTTTCTTATCATTCATATGGAGAGTTGTTCATTTAATTAATTGATTCACTGACAACTAAATCTTATTGTTGAGTATGAACTTGATGACAAGGCCGGTTCTTGAAAGATCTATTCAGGAGAAAGTTCCCATTGTTTGTAAGTGTAACGATCTGAAGTGTATACAATGTATAATTTTAGATTTAGAAAATTTAATATATTTTTTCTTTCATCATTTCCGAACGTAAAAAATTTGACCTAAATAAATTTATTGTTTGAGTTTCAATTTTCTTCTATTCAATCTTTTCAATTTTTCTGTTTGACAAATTTTGCATAATCATGGTATATACTGTCGATACAATAAATCACACTGAGATACATTAATAAATCATAATTTTTTTATTCAGGTAGAAATCGAGATTATATTCTTGTTCACGATCACTTATTATAGAAGTTGAATCACATGACCTAGACAAAAGAAAATATGCGTAAGAATACTCTATTGGTATATATATATATAAAATGAAACGTTGCCTTAAGCACATTTTCAATTCCATTGTAGTTGAAACACTTGAGATGAAGTGAATGGTGAATAAAGTGGAAAAAAAGAATCACTTGAACACATTTATACAATAGGTGTATGTGCAATAAAAATTATTTCGAGTGTTAATGTTATTGTTCTTTATGAGTCGTACGAATGATAGTTACTAAGATAATAAACGGCCTTAATTACATTTTCTTAATGAGAACAATAAGAATCGAGTATAAAATGGTAGATGGTACAAGACGATGTATAAATCATGAATAGAGAAATGATTCATGCCGAATAAGAAAACTTTGTTTAGCTACATGATCAAATGAATATTCTCATCGAAAATTTTATTGAACGTCTTCACATGAGTATTTTCGAAAATCGACACAACAGAATCAAGAATGAACCAGAGACAGGCAATCCGGCTAAGTTTAACTTCAACTCTAACTTTGACTTCAACTCCGTTTCAAAAAAAATCCTATAAAAACTTATTTTGTCTTGATTCATTTTCTTTATTTTATTAGCAGTTATTTACTTTGCTTTTGTTTACAAGAGTGGACACAAAAACAGTCATTGTAATAATAATTCAAAATTGCATTTCAACAATGTTAATTTTGAAAGTGTACTTTTTGCCATTCTACACCAATGGGATCGAAAAAGAAAACCACTTTATGATAACACTCTCTACTAGTGTAACAAAAAAACGGAATATTCAGAGTTATAAAAATTTTAACTGAAGTTGTGAAGTTGAAATTGAAAAAATCTGAATTCAACTCAACTCAAGTCTAATAAAAACACAACTTCAACTCCATTGAAAAGATGCTAAAGTCTGGAGTTGCCCATCGCTGGAGCGAACGTTTTCACTAAAACATTTTTCCTCAAAAATCTGTTGTTTCTACATTATGTGAGATAGTTTGAGCTCAATTCAAATATGTTATTTGGTTTCATTGAAAGGACTTATCCTATGCAGAAAAAAAGATTTTATGAGAGGAAACCTACGGATTTTGAAAGTTTGGACTAACATTAGAGATGTAATGGTTTGAAATTCAGAGTTTGAACGAGATCGGTTGTTGGAACAATATTCATTATATTCTGTCATTTCAGCTGAGTATCACGAAGAAGAGCATCTTTTTGTATGAACATGAATTTAAAAAATCACGGAAATAACATTCTTTCGATCCTGGTTGACAAATTTTTAAGAAAAATCAGGTAAAAGATCTCGGTTACGAAAACTAAATTTTTTTATAGCGAAATCATTGATTAGATCACGATAAAAAATCTAATTAAGCTTATTCTAAGAAAAACATGCTTTAGATCTCGAAATATTTTTGAGTGTATAAACTGTTTTTATTCTGGATCTAATTTATACTAGTTTTTCAGTAAATGTCCAGCTTCATGTATTTGACAAAGAAATGAAAATAGACAGAGAAAGACTGAAATTTATGTTACTAATCTTTTGGTAAAGGTGATGAGATATTGTCTTTAGTACCAATTGGAGAAATTACTAACTAATTTTTGCCAGACTTTTCACTATTACAACAGCATAACGTTTAGCAAACATGTGTATGCCAAAATAAAGAAGTATATAGATTGTCAGATGATGTGATATGTTTCCTTGATGGCGGTATTATATAACATGTACATTTTTAGTTAGTAAATATGTTGAGATTCTTTTCAAACTCTAACTACACTTCGACCAACTAGACTGCTATATCGTTATACAATATGTATAATTTCCGAGATCTAAACCGTGTTTTCTGATCATATAAATGAACCAGGATATATTATATGCTTTTCCCATGATCTTTTCCATGCTTTTGGCATAAAAAGATTTAGTTTTCTTAACCAAGATCTTTTGCATGCTTTTTATCGAAATTTTGTCAACCAGGATCAAAAGCATGTTATTTCCGTAATCAGTTCTCATTTTGTCCTTTTTTATCATACTTCTCGAAAGAAATCATCGATAGAAAAATAAAGTTCATTTAGAGTCCTGAAAACATGCTTTTTTGAATTTAATACACTCGATAACTCGGAAGACTTTCTATTTCTGGCACAAATTTCCATAGGAAAGTAATATTAGTTTTCAAAATTTTTCTTAAACTTTTGACGGTACTCCTCGCCAAAACTAGATTATCTTCTGGGTTATCGAGTGTGCTGAATACGAACAAACACTTTTCCGCGACTCTAAATGAACATTGATACTGGAATCATAGAGACTTTCTCGATGTGTACTACTTGAGAGGCTTCTATTCAGAATAGTAATCAATCGGAGGCTACGATGTGATTCAAAGATTGAAAGAAATTCTTCACTTAACGCAATCGCGTTTTCCCGTCGATCGTTTTTCTCTACAACTGTATAGGCCCATCCCTGCCGGAAACGTATCTGATAACTACAGATCTAATCTGAATAAAATTTTCAGGAATACGAACTATGCGAAAGTATAGTAATGAAAATTCTCTCTTGATTTCATTCACCGTTGTTCACGAGATGTCGCTACTCAGTAGGTAAAACGGCTTTAATCAACATGAGGCATTTAGCGTACGAATCGAATCTTTAAATTTTCTCTTTCAATAAATAAGGACTCAAGTCGTCAAAACCGGAAAGAAATGGCTGATTAAGCGCAGTTAATCAGTCGATTAATCGCGCGCTCAATGGAGATTTTTAAGCAGAATTGTTTGCTGGTTAATCGCGATTTTGTGAAAAAATCGTCGATAAATCTCAATGAAGCGCAATTTTTGAGAAAGTCGTGCACTTTTAGAAAAACCGACGATTACTTTCGATTTCAGTAAAAATTGCGCTTTATTGAGATTTATCGTCGATTTTTTCACAAAACTGCTATTAATCAGCAAAAAGTCGCGATTCAAAGACTTATTGATCGATCAGTTAATTTAAAAATCGCGATTGAGCACACGATTAATCGCGTTTAATCAGCTATTTCTTCTCGGTCTTCGACGATATTTTATCTCAAAAGCCCGACATACATCTTAAACATTTCCAGAAATATCTAATTTTTAAAGAAAATGAGAAATTAATTCCAAAATCGATCTCTTCTACGTCAATACTATCACTGTTATCTTTAATATAAAACTAACTCGAGCTCTCCAGCGCTTCGCTTGAAATCTGGTGAACGGTACTTTGATTAAAGAAAGCATCATCCAGAACCGATAGACGTTCCATGGTGGATCAAAATGTTCGCTGTACAATCTGCTATTGTTTAAAAAGCGCCTGATATATTTTAGAGAATCTTTCCAGAAATCACCGAGAAACTTCAATAAATGCCAACGGTTATAGATTGTGATGGACGACATCTTGAGCGCTACGCTACGATCATGCATGTCGTTCAATATCGACTTTTTTAATAATTTCACATTTCTGACACGGTGGAGACCAGTTCACGATTTCCGTTCCTGAACCAGGAACGACCTAACAGTTCACGTTCATAGAGATAAGGAATGGGTCACTAGTTCTATCTCCTTTGACCGGGAACTACAGTTATTTTTGAATGAGGAACTATTCATGCTCTCGTTCCTAGTGCTTTGTTAGTTTATTATGTATTCATTCAGATGAGGACTGTGCAATCATGAAACTTTATCCTCAACGCAGCACAAACCCATCTCCGATCAATTAGTATAATTCACTAATACGCCTTGTAGAATTTTGTCAAATCCTATCAGAATCTTGCAAAACGTTTTCAGAATTTTGCTAATTAAAGCAGAATTTTGTGAAATATAGCAGAATTATGCAAGAATATTCTCAGAACTCTCACAGATTTCGCAGAATTTTGTAGAATAGATGCGTTTTTGCCGCGTTGAGGATAAAGTTTCACTAATGCACAGTCATGATTCAAATAGCGAACATGTCAAAAGAGCGAGCAAACTAACAGAGCACTGAACAGTTCCTCGTTCAAAAACAACTGTAGTTTCCGTTCAAAGGAGGTATAACTAGTGAGACATTCCTCGTATGAACGCGAGCTTTTGAACTGTGCTTCGTTCATGACGGGAACTAAAAAATAGTTTCCTTTTAATAAACGTGGATTGAAAAGTAATTCCAGTTATTGTTGAACTGCAGCTCCCGCACGGTGAACGGTCACAGGTCTAGCCTTAACCTGAACAGTCGTAATAATGAAGTTTAATGTTCCGCAGTTGGCTGATGGAAAATTTCGCTTTCGATTTTCTTTTAAATGCACGTGTGACTGTATACTTTGACCCACAAACTGACTCACATGCCTAATTTTTGGTTGTATTAAGCAAATTATGTAATTTACTAAAATTGGTCGTGTCAACATGATCAACATTCTCTTTCTTTTATTCCACACTAAACGTTTTTCTATTAAGCGCTGCACTGACATTTACAGATAAGCTTTCATAATTGTTTCATTAATTTGAAAAGTGACTGTTAAAGGAGATGGCCTTGATGAAATAATAATGTGTAAATGTTTCATTTAACAAATAATGGAGAGGTATAATTGTTCTCAATGTCAATTGCATTCATAAAATTTGATATACCTAGAACATGTTTATTTGAGTTAAATAACAATCATAACCACATAATCCTCCAACATACTTAACACAGAACTGAAATGTATTTAGCTGCCACATACTATTTTATGATAAAACACTGTGTTCATTGATGATATAACATAACAGTGATTAATATTACTACGCCACCGTGCGAGCAATTAAAAACATACTACAAAACTTCACAATCTTCCTTCATAGGGATTCCCTTAGAATATATTGTGTCCAATCTAACGTATTAAGGCGTTTAATAAACGAAAGACGAATGTTTCAGAAACCACAATACCCAGATTTTCAAGCTTATGGTTCCTTTCGATCCTCTTTGTACGTGTATCAATCGGTATTCAGAATTCTAATTCGGAAGGACCTACATAAACTGATGTTTCTTTTGAGGACAATCGATCTGATACTTTTAGTTAAAGATACTTACCTTTGATTGTTAGCGAGTCGAACTGCGAATACAAGTTCTGGATTATGGACAAAAGTACACAAGAAGCTGTTAGATGCGAGCGAAGCTCGATCATATCTACTTGTATAAAAACATAGTTGTTTTTGTAACAAATAGATAAATAATTGATTCTGTCAACCATCACGGATCCTCGGCAGCTTTCTACACTAGATAAGCACAAGAACGTCACTATTGTCATTTTCTGAGAAACTTTCTAGGCTCATTCGAGGAAGTTTTTGAGTATATCGCATCTCTGCATCAATAGTACGATAAGTAATCTCACTTGCAACATAAATTTTAGCAATTTGAACAATAACCATAAAAGTTGATTCGATCACTCACCTACAACTCAATTATCCAGCTAACCACACAAACAATGATACTGCAAAATGTATGTATTGCTTATATGCTTATGTATTGCTTAAGCAAAGTAGTGTATAATTGCCTTATCTCAATAAATTCTTGTTATCCTTGATGAAGTTCGATTAGCAAATAAAATGCTTCAGTTTGTCTTATTGTCACATTAACATAGTCATCAATTTTATATATTGTCATAACGAGTTTTAGCCATGATAACGGATTTCATCGACTAACCATTAATAAGAGAAATATTAAACCCCAGCGCTAAATCAAACAAGACAATAAGGAAAAAACACAGTAAAATGGATAGAAAATAATCTTTATCCTACTCGTAGAATAGCAAGTGAAATTGTTATAATGATGTTAATCAAAGCAAATACATACAGGCAAAACAAAACTCCAAATGATCGATTAAATGCGATGTTCCTTAATAGCCATTGCATTGATTAGATGGCTCACCTGCTACTTTCTCTGCTCTTAATGTGATGTTCGTTACTAGTCAACCATATGGGTGCTCCTAGAGATCATTCATGTTGAATATTGTATAACTCAACCTACTGGATTACGCGGAGTCTTGATATGGATCCATACAGTTAGTAAAAAAGTTGCAGATAGCTTAGAACGTGTTATTTGATGGAATAGATTCGTCATCTAACCATTACTTTCAGAATGATGATGGAGTTGAATTGAAAACTCATGCACTGCTTCTGTTAATCGATTAGTCTGAAATTCTGAATTTGTATAATTTTTAGCTCCTGTATTAGTGCAGTAGTATGAGATAACTTCATGAAGCTCAGTCTGCTATTGCATGAACTCTCAGGCATATCTAAAAATAAAGCCATAAAATCCTACCTAAAAATATATACGTTCAAAAAGGTTTAAAGAGCTGTTGTGGACGAGTCTTACATAATCGACTTTTGATCAAAATGTAGTATTACACATTCTTATCTATAACTGTATATAGCTACGAGCTGATATTTTTGTGAACCGCTGTACTAGTCAGCACTGTCGGAAAATGAGTGAGAAACATTCATAATACATACAATGAAGAAAGCAACACACTCTCAAACATCTCTAAAAAGACAAAAACAGCATAAGATAAAGAGTATTTTTTTACCTGAGAGTTAAAGATTAGGAATTAGCTTTCCAAGCCCTAAGAAGTGGTTAATTTTTGTTTGGTCTGCCAGCCACAATTAGTATATATAACGTTTGTACATCATTTTAGCAAAAAAGTCGATCAGCACCAACTTCGAATCTTCAACATACTGACCGTCAAGCATTATCAATGAAAAATTTAAAGGTCACAATTTTACAGCCACTGAGAAATTTATATTGGACTCTCAGAAGGGTTTTGAGAAGTGCTTCAAGCATCTGCCCTGTTTTATCGAGTATGCAGTACAAGGAGGAAATCTCATCAAACATTTTTGGGTGTGAGGTTACCCACGTATTCTTATCTTAAATTTTTCTTTGAAAATATTTGAATGAATGCGATTTAGTTTGTTAATGTCAGTAAAGTTAAATATGTAGAAAATTAGGTTTTTAAAAATTTCAAAGGCATATTCTTAATTAGAATTTTATTATTTTTTCCTGAGATAGATGACGATATTTGTGCAAGAGGTCGTATGTATAATAGTCAGAATCCACTGGAACTACTTTAGCTGGAAAACTAGTCTGACAGAATGGTTTCTCTTATACCTTAGTCTATAGATACTTTGTGATGCTAGACCAAAATATCTTCAGTCTGCCGTATGAAGAATACGAAATTCTTGTAAAAGAGATGTCACTAGTAGACAAAGTGCGGTAATTCGTATTAAAGTATTTCGAAGTAAAAAACCACGCTATCTCGCTAACATACAATATAAACCTGCGTGCTCATTGAAACGTTGTAGATCACTGATATCTTCTTTTCAATACAAAATAGTCAATTAATCAGCATTTTAAAAGAGGAAATATATAATCAGTCAGAAAGCTCAAAATTGAATAGCTAATTCTATTGTAGACTAACTAACAGTTGTAATAAAAACAACTTAAAATGCGATAGTATATACATTAAACTTTAGATTTTGTTTTACACAAGCATAGATCCCACAAATCAATTGGCAGCCACGTTTATTTTTCAACGTTTTAATTAATTCTGCCGTTTTAAGATACAAATGAAAATTTCAGTTAAGCAACAATTGTTCGGATGTGCTTCATAGATCCAGAGCTTAGACTTCACAGCCAAAGTCGAAGAGGTTCAATTCCTTTTTCTGGACGTTTTTTTGTAAAAATACAGTCGCTAAACATTAGACATTCTGTGACAAGTCTTTCTTTTTATTGTAATTGTTTTATTTATTAACGGATAATATTGTTTCTGATTTCACATTATTTAAGATGAATAATACAATAAAAATAAAAAGCAAATATTTTGCAACCTATCGTCCGACATCGACTTTTCACATATGAATAGCATTTAAGTAAAACGAGAATTTATATAGGATCTCGTGACGTGCGTAAAAAGTGAATATAATTCAGTTTTTACATGAATTTATCTAATAATACATTATCGTTTCCACAGAGTCACGTACAAATGCTTCATAGAAGCATTAGAAGCATTTGAACACCGCGAACGAAACAGTCTAAGATTATTTATCTTATATCACTGTGGCATTATTGGGTCAAGTTAACTGGTAAAGCTGATTATAATCAAGTAATGATTTTTTACTGGTAAAGAAATAGTGCAGAAAAAGTAACTATAATGAAGTCATTCCAAAATCTTACATATATATCATTCTGTAACGTCTTAACTCAGCTAGAAAAAACAGAAAGAAAACAGAAACTCTTTGTAGTTAAAATCATCGAGTAATAAAAGATGGAGGCTGTGTATGTTGGAAGAAAACAAGAGTGCCCGCTCTGTACGTTCATCAACAATGTGTGACCATCGTGCTCTTATGTATTCAGAAGTCAATTACAAAGAGAAATAAATCGAGTAAACAATTGATTCATGTATATCTGTATAGACATGTTGTAGTGTTTTTCTTTCTCCAATGCAGTCAGTATAGGAAAAATGACATAGACACACGCAGACCGACATAGTATAATCTTTGAATACACATATTCACTATAGGAAAAGAGAAAAAGGAAAAATAAGGTATAAATCCATCTTATTTTCAAAAGGAGAAGAGGAAAAAAAGTATACACCTATAACGAACGAGTAAAAGCTTAAACCAAAAAAGTATTGCGTATATCCTATCTATACGATAACAAACTATGATGATGATCTGTCTGTATTACATGTGTTAATCTATTAGAAGACCATAGTATTTATTATATTTCTTTGTTTCAATGGAAAAAAAAGAAAGAACACAAAAACCGGGGAATCGTGTGCTCTTTTGTAATGTCCAAAGAAAAAAGAACAAATATCGATCTGTAAACATATGTATAAGACTGCAGAGAGACGATACATACACACAGCCTCGCATACTCTATCTCTTTCTCTCTCTCTCTCTCTCTCTTTAACGCAACAGTTCGAGAACAGAAGCTCAGTGATCTTGCTACAGAGCACATTGGTTCTATACAATATATGTATGCATAGATATGGTATAAAAACAGAGTCGAAAATTTTCTTCTCTCTTTCTCTCTCTCTCTCTTTCATGTTAGATTCTATTCTTCAATAAACATTTTTAAACTTTATCTTTTCTGTAAACGAAAAAGAAAAAGATCCATTCAATGCCATAGATTTCTATATGTTATAACCCAAAATATCTATCGTTGAGTTTCAAAACAAAAACTTTTTTTGTCAATTATCAAACAAGTGGGAGTATTTATCTACTCAGCTATATATTTGTCCTAATCCAAAATAATTGGAGACATATGTTAAATAAATTCATCTAGGAAGTTCGATGATGGTTTTTATCTATTTATACAATAATTTGATTATTTGACGATCAAGGTATGTGAGGTATTCTTAAATTAGAGATATCAAACTCCAACATTTTAAATGCAATCCTTGTAAGCAAAAAAAAGTAGATGTGAGTTTTATTCAGAGATTAGAAATTTAAACGAATGGGATAAAAAAAAATTACTCTTTATCTTTTTTTATCCAAATACAAAAGACTTCTTAGTTATAAAAACTGATTATTCTATTTGTTGGATCATATTAATGTTGTTAATTTATTTATTTTTCGAGGCCAATCAAAAAATATTTTATGAAGAATTAAGTGTCACTATGGGCACAAAATAGAGTCTTAAAAATTTACAAGATCAATTGACTCATGTGTGGAAAAACATGATGAAATCTATAATAATAATTCCTTGTCAAGTAATTTTGTTTTTAACACTCATTAATCTATTTCATTTAATTGTCAAGGGTAAAAATGAGATTTTGTACTTTCATATCTACTAAATAAGGAAAATATTTGTTCTTAATGAATAAGATGTACAGACAAGTACTAGCGCAAAACATTTTGTAGATTTCTTTATAAACGAGAAATAGCAATCATTTATCAGATTATTTATCAGCACTTTTAAAATTCTCAGTTATCTATAAAAACATAGAGAAAATCGCACTATTACTCGAGATCACTATTAAATTTTATCATCACATATTTTCCGTTCACATTTTAACACTACGTGTTCAACTGTCATGTCAAAATGAACAGAAAATGTTTTCTCACATATCATAATAGCGTTTCATAAAACACAATGTTGTTCTTTCTCTAGAAAACCTTGTTTATTTAATTTTAAAAGTTAAACGTTTATTTGAGTATATAAGAACTGATTTTTTAAAACTTCTCAAATATCACACATAAAAGATCAATTGAAATTTTTACTAGTTTTTATATTTATTTGTGAAGTTTTGAAGATTAATCATGTTTGATTATTAATCAGTAACATCAGAGTAGAGAAAAAATGAAATTTGATGTTGTTATATCAATACCATTAGCACGCTTCTTTAATGAAAATATAGTAAATATACAGAAAACATATTTTCAATATAAATTCTATTTTGACAGATACTAAAAAATTTGTTTATTTTAAAAAAAAAACATTGATGATATTCGTCAGATAAATATATGAAAGACTATGTTACTCTAAAGTCAATCATATTTATCTGGTTGTATAAAAAAATAAATTTGAGTCCAACAACATTCTTCGTAAAACGAGTCCCCTTCTCATATTCGTTTTCAGTTCATAAATCTATTTTCTTTTTGTTACCATGATGATATATACATATAACGGGTGGCGCATAAATAAACGCACTCCCGTATTTTGAATGTAACTCCACCGGCTTTTACCCTATCGATCCAAATTTTTTTCCAAGAGATTCCTTATTGAATTCTCTACAAAACCATGTCATAACAATTTTCTTAAACTGACGTGCAGCGAAATTATAAGAGGACAAAGCACAACTAGTAAAAATAGCAACTTTCCAAGAAAAATTCGTTACAATCTTTTTATTTCATTCACCCGTTGTACTTATTTAAAAAGTCCTATTTTCGACAGTTTCTACTAGAATAAAGTATGCTCTTTAAGATGC